>ML110047.1:12579-52579 GCA_003697995.1 Taxidea taxus jeffersonii | reverse complement strand
ATTTCAAGTGCGTCCCACTTGCTTCTTGGGAGCCCGCCTCTTGAGCATGGTCTTGCCTGGGCCCCAAGTGGACTGAGGGCACTAGGAAAGTACCAGAATAGAACGGGTCCTGGGCCAGCGGGTGAGGGGCCCACAAGGGGCTGAGGGCACAGGCGGGGTGCCCTGGCCAGGAGACATCAGGACTTGATGCCTTGCCCTCAAATTGCAGGCCGAAGGGATCTTTGCAGAAAATAAAAACTAAGAAGTGTATAATGTTTTTAATCACAGTTTTTAATATCCATGTGTCTTTAGGGAAGAGTTTTTTTTTCTTTCTTTTGAAAAGCCCTCTCTTTTAGGTGTAATACAGATACGGACTTGGGAGAAGATTTAAAAAAACATTCTTTCCTAAACATGTTTTCCATTTTGAGCTCCTATTATGCCAGACCGTGTTTGGTTTTGATGGGAATGAAAGGTTTGAACCACACGGGGAATTGTGTTACTTAGAGGCTGTATTCATAATCAAAAGACAGGCTAGAGGAACCGAGAAATAGTCTAGAAATCCAGGCAGGGTCAGGGGGGCACAGGAAGAAGGAGAGAGAAGCGCTTTTACGGGAGGCCACTTCCTGGGTTTCAAGTCCTCCAAGGTCTCTTGCTATATTTCGGGCGAGTTCTAGCTCTGACCTGAACTGGCCCTACAGGAGGGTCTCACTAGCCATGTCCTCCCTCCCTTCATTGTGCTCCAGCTGCTGTCCTTCTCAGTACCTCAAACAGACCTTGAACCTGAACCCTCTGGGTTCCTGCCTGCCCCCAAGGCCACCATGCCAGCTACTGCTTCAGCCTGGAATATCAGGCCCCATCTTTCTGTGACCAGCCCTGACTATCCATTTAAATGTCGCCTTCTTAACAACCAGCCAATCTAAAGGGGCTGCTGATCACCTTCTTTCTCCACACCTCTGTTTAATTTCTCAGCCGAGCACGTACACTAGCTGATACTTTGCTGGTTTATTTATTGTCTGTCTCACCCCTACTGAATAATCTAAGTTCTGTAGAGAAGGAACATGGGCTGCGTTCTTCCCTGCTGTGTTCCTAGCACTCAGAATAGTCCTTGGCACATAGTAGGTGCCCAATAAAATATCTGTTGAACGAATAGCAGCTGAAGGTACCCTTTTTATGGTACACATCAAAGGGTTCACCACTTACTGCAAGACTCACCACGAGGCCAACCGTAGCCATCATTCACCATGGCCCTCCTTTGTCACCAGGGCCCTACAGCACCCTGCACAGGCCCCAGAGACTTGGGGCACTGTGTGGATGGACCCTGGATAGGCACCCTTGTATGAAGAAAGCACAAAGCCACAGGGCAGCTGAAGGTTGGGAGACCCATCTGGAAGAGGACTATGGAAGAGAAGTTGGGAATCCAGGCTGCCTGGGTTCTGGCCTTGGCCCTGAATTTGGGCAACACTGGGACTGTAGGCATAGGAGGGTGAAGTCAAAGAAGACACATTTGATCTCTCCTCCCTCCTCTCAAGGTCTGGTAATTAAGGCTGGACATTTTCTGGGGCCAGTGGGAAGAGGGGACAAAGAAGTCATATCTTCTCCCTGAGCTACCACCTGTTGGGTCTAGAGATTTGGACTTTGTACGAACTATTACATCTCTGCTCTTCCCTGGTGTAAACTCTGTGTGGGATTCTGTGGGCAAACGGGGACAGAGGCATAGTCCCTGGCCTGGAAGAGCTTCAGTCTGGTTGAGAGAAGAGGTATACAATCCCATGATTGTGCTATGAACTCAGTGGGGCAACAGAGGACAGGAAAGTGCCTCAGGGACTTGGGAGTGGGAGGGCCTATGAGGGGAGGCTTCAGAGAGATGACATTTGAGCCACATCCTCAGTGTGAAGGGGAAATGCCCAACCTAGAGGGACTGGGGCAGAGGGGCCCTAGGAGCCATGAGGTAGGGTCTGTGCAAGGAGTCATGAGAAGTATGGCTTACTTCTGGGAGGCAGGCAAAAGGTGAGGCTGTAGATGTGGGCAGAAGCCAGATCATGCCGGGCCTTGGGATTCATGCCAAGGGCAGCATGATGCCCGTGATTTAGGTGAGCGTTTTGGAAGAATCATCCTGAAGGCTCTGGGGACGCTAGATGGGAAGGGAGCAAATGGAGTGGGGAAGGTTATAGCCATCATTGGAGGGACAGGTGAGGAGAGGCCACATTACAGCTCTGGGGGAGGGGATGGTTCACTGAAGGTTTAGCAGTGAAATTAATCTGATTTCAAGATGATTTGTTAGTTATAGGACGTGGCAGGGAGGAGAGATAGCTGCTTCCTTTTCTGGCCTTCCAGACTGATTTTGGGTGGGGGAGTGGTACTGCCCAAATCTAAGAATGGGCAGAGTGGAATGGGGTGTCCACAGAACCATCTGTGGTCAGTGCTGGGAGGGACAGCCGGCAAGTGTCATTGGAGGCTGGCAGTTCTCAGTGAAAGTTTGGGCATGATTGAATTATCCTCATGGTCCTTCCCACTGGTGCTCCAGGAGGAGAGTTGCCCCTTAGATCAGCTCTCCCATGGCACCCATTAACATTTATCAGACCCCAAGGAAGAGTTCTGAGATCCCAGCTGGAAGAATCTTCTCGAGCAGGGAAACCCTCCCCTTTCTCCATCTCACCCTAGAGAAAGTCAACTTTGAGGGGAGGTGGGATGGGCTATGTGAGCCTTCTGGTGGTCCTCCAAGGAGAGACCCTGTGCACAGTGGCTCCCTCCTTCCTTCCCAGTGCAGCTACTTGTCAATGGCCTTGCAAGGAAGAGGCTGGAATGTGGCTGACTTGGCATTTCCCAGCCCCATCCGCCCACACAGCTGGCAGGGTCCAGACCCCTCTCCAGATGGGGCTCAGTTGGTCTGCTTGGCTTGGCTAGTGCTTCCAAGCTGTCCCGCCTCACCTTCTTTAAAACTGCTTGGGACAGCAGAGCAAGGCCCGAGATGTGGGCCAAAGCAAGTTTTCTCGGGGCGAATGGGGCTGGCTCTCCAGCTGTGCATTGCTGCCAAGGCAGGCCTGGCAGGATGAGGCTGTAGAAGCAAAACTGAAAGCAATGTGGGATAAGGGCAGCACCTGTCCCCTCTCCATTTGGGAGACAACTCAGTGGGGCCAGACCAGGGAGGCACCTGCCTTGAGCGGGTTCCCTTATCCATGGAGGTGGGAGTCAACAGGACAGCCACCCAAACAGCTCAGAGACAGAGCTGCCACCAGTCTTTAGATTTGTTTTTCCAAAATCTGGAATTTGGTAACCTGTGGGTGTGACTTTCCATACCATATCCAAGGAAACTTAGATAACTCTACACACCAATGAACCCTTTCAGTAGAGTAGAGCCTCACCTTCAGGGAGGCTGGTGGCATGGACCACCAACATGGAGTGATGTAAGGAACCATCTCAGCCTCTCATGAAGGGTCCCCAGCCCTCACCTGATGAGCAGATTTGAATTCCAGCAACTCTGATCTCTAGGGGCGGCTGTGTGCACGTATGTGAGAGAACGGTTGGAGGTTTGGTGCCAACGTAAGCCAGCCTGGAACTAGGAGTGCAAGCTGCCAGTGTTTTCAGAGGATACTTCTAGAAGGCTGCAAGAGCTGGAGGGATCAGTGGGGTATGGCTTTAAGGTCAAGGATAAGTTTGGGGGAATCTAACTGTGATGGAAGGGACTCCAATAAGTCTGAGAGATTTCTGGAAACTCTGGGGGAGGCCCTTTTGCCCCACCCATCCACCACTCCCCTGGGAAAATCTCAGCTTCTCCTTAGCTAACTGAGGCCACTCTTGGCTCTTTTGCACATGTGCGCCCACTGCCGGTTTGACCAAACCCAGACTCCTGACCCATCTCAGTCTTGACTTGATTTTGTATGACGCATGGTATGGACTTAAAGCTGTTGTAAACCCAGAGGCCTGGTTTTCAGAGTTTTAGACTAAATACCTTCCGTAGTTTTCTATTAGGTTTTGTTGGAAATCTTTGTTGGAAATAGCTCCCAAACCCATCCAGCCACTGTCCTTTGTCTCGCCCCATCTTCTTCCAGAAGACTTATGGTGAGACATTCTTCTGGGGTCATGGCTGCCGTCTCCTTCCCTCTAGATCAAGGGTTCCTCAGCTGAGTCCACGAGCCTGGATGAGGTTTGGGGAGTCCATTCAACCCCAAACGTCAGCAGAGTGCTATGCACATATGCATTTTTCCAGAGAAGACCATAGCTTTGTTTAGGTTCTCGAAAGAGCCTGTGATCCCTCAAAGCTAAGAAATTCTTGCTTTACGTTCACTTGGAGTTTGGCCAGGGTAAAGCACTGGGTTCTGAAGTAGGACCCCAGAGCTGCCAGCATCATACATAGAGCTGGGCTCTGTGATCAGCAGTGGGGGTGGGATGTGGGTTTTGGAAGCCAGAGGATTTCAGAAGCAGGGAGCCCTAGGCAAGCTGGGGGGGAAGGTGGAAGAGGGGCGCCCCTTGGGGCCCACCGTGCGGGCTGAGGGTGTGACAGGGTCAAGGGACCCAGAGGCACTGCTTGAAGGGGCCTCAAAGGACTTCCTCCAGGGAAGCGAGTGTCCTCGGAGCCTCCAGGGCCAGGTCAGGCCAGGGGTCATGGCTGCAAGATGCTGGGGGAGTGAGGAAGGCAGGACCAAGCGGACAAGGGTGACAGGGCAGGGAGAGAGAGTCAGAAGAAAAGGAAAGAAGAGGGAGCAGGAGCCAAACGATGATCACTCCGTGTGGGGGGAGACTCCCAGAGGTTGTAAAGTGGGGCGAAGAGCTGCTTCTTGCGTGGACAGGCCCAAAGGAAGGTTGGGGAGCTCCCTCAGTGCAGTCCCTGAGAAGCGGACAGGCGGGAGCCCCAGCAACACGTGTTGAAGGCAGCGGGCCTCTCCTGGCAGGGTGGCTGGGCGGCATGACCTCATCCCTTCCCGGCTCAGCGACTGAGGCTTTATTATTCCAGCCTCTAGGTAGACATGACGCTATGCGCTATGCGGAGCCTAAAGGTTAAAGAAAGAGCTGCCTTTGCCGCCACAGGGCTCCCATGGCCCCTGGCTGGAGGGGCCAGACAGAGAGCGCTCCGTGGGAATGCAGGAGTGCCTCCCTTGGGGCTCATCCTGGCTCTCCTCCGCAGCCCGGGCGCCTCCCTCACATTTTGGGGAACACAGGCAGACAGGGTGCTTGAGAGGGAGCTAGCCACCCTCCCTCCTGTGCCTTGAACATCTTGATAGAGAATTTTCCGCTGCTCACCTGGTCTACCCTGCAGGCTTGAGAGCAAATCGGGTGGGTAAAATAAAGGAAGTTTTAAAACACGAAAACACCACGTGCCAGCAGAAACAAACATCTGAGTTCCACAACGAGTAACTCCACGTCTGTTTCGAAGACCTTCTGAGCCATGACTGATCAGGTAGATCCCCAAAGAGCCAGGGGCAGAAGGTCCCTCGCACCTTTCCCAGGTACTCCCTGCGTTAAACCCATGGGGGGTGATGTTCCACTGCAGATGCGGTCATTGCGCTGTCTGGGAATCAGCGCAGGTTGCCCGGGGGGGCTGGCCCGGGACTGCAATCCAGTTAATTAGCAACGGGCATTTAGCAGGAATGCCTGGCTTTTTGTGGTAATGAGACTTCTTTTCCCTAAATGTTGAGGTCACCTGGGGGTGGGAAAGGGAAAGAGTTTGCTGGCTCGTTTGTAAGGGTGGGATCAGAGATAGCCCCCTCCCTTCTGGAAAACTCAGGAAACCCCAGGGAAGAACCCCAAGCTATTGGCAAGTGCCTTGGATATTTTTCTTGCCAGATATGGTTTCAGAATGTGCTGGCAGCCCAGAGCCCCTGGTCTGGGATCCCTGTGTGACAGTGACCCCCTCCGCCTCCATTTCTGATCCGCAACAGAGCTGTAGTTCAGCCCAGGGCTCCGCAGACAACTTGAAGGTATTGGCCTCCCAACCTGAGCCTTACTCCCCCCTACAAAGGGAGAGGTGTCCAGGATTTTGAACACAAGGGCCTGAGCCATATTTACTGAGTGCCAAGCCCTGGGAGCAGAAGCTACAGTCACCCCCTCTGGAACAGGCTTGTCATTGGCTCTAAAAGTTTTAACTGTTAGCTAGCACCCTGAATGGCATAAGTAAATCAAATGGATGGGTAGGGCGTGTGTACTGTTACACATAAAAACACTGGTCTTTCCACTTTGTGCTCCCTGTAGACAGGACGGTGTTAGACGTGTGGTCATTACTGTGCACCTTGACCCCAGGAAGACTTCTTGGTTGCTATAGTCTAGTACTCCTAAACAAAATCCCCAGGCGTTCTAGTATATCTTTGGTTTCCCAGGTCCATCCCAGACCTCCAGTCTTAAAACCTCTGCATGGAGAGACACACCCCTAGCAGGTCTGGGACTTGCCAGGTTCAGAACCTCTGTCTGTGTCCATCACAACTGCCTTCTCTCCAGTTCCTACCATACTTCGTGCCTGACAGGATCAGACCCTGGGAGCTTTGCACTGAATCGTCACTGCCTGGTGTCAGCATATTGGGTTCTGCCCCAGCAAGATACTGAGGAGTTCGAAGCCAGGGTCACTTGTCCCAGAACCTGGCCTGGTGTTGGGTGTGTGCGCGTGCTCAATCATAGTTCCGATTACTGAGTGTTCACGTTCCTGTGGGAATAGCAGCTTGTCCTGCAGAGAACCCCAGGCCAGGAGGACAGCTTGGATGCCAGCTGCATTTTACTCGGGTGAATTAAATCTAGCCAGTGTATCCGGAGCCTCCATCTTGTACAGGAACACTCCTGGCTATGGTAGAGGGTGAGAGGCTGATGTAATAAGAGGGACGTGTTTGGGGACCCTGGAAAAATAAAGTGTCCAGTCTTGAGAGTCAAGCTGGAGAGGACAGCTCGATCCTGCTGCTGGCTGAGTGGGGCTGGGAGGTCTTTGGCTCGGAGGAGCCATTTCTTCCCAGCCGCCGGCAGCGCAGCACAAGGACCCCGGAGTCTGACCTCGTGAGAGACACCTGCAGCAGGGCGGGTGGCTCCAGTAGGATGCTGAGCGGGGATCTTGGGGCGGGGTGGGGGTCTGCCTGTGGCCCAGGTTTGCAGAACCGGACCCCAGCCACACCCTGGAGGAGCGAGTGGTGCACTGGTACTTCAGCCAGCTGGACAGCAACAGCAGCAATGACATCAACAAGCGCGAGATGAAGCCCTTCAAGCGCTATGTGAAGAAGAAAGCCAAGCCCAAGAAGTGCGCCCGCCGTTTCACTGACTACTGCGACCTGAACAAGGACAAGGTCATTTCTCTGCCCGAGCTGAAGGGCTGCCTGGGTGTTAGCAAAGAAGGTGAGTGCTCGCTCCTGGACTCCTGGCCTTCCAGAACTTGGCCCACAGGGGCACAGGGACCAGGGGATCCCCCCATAGAGGGGGCCCCAGGGGGAGGCCTGGCGCAGTGAAGGAGTCCACAGGTAAAATCCTTGTCCTCCCACGGTCTCCCAAGGAGATAGATAGGAACGTATTTACAAACTTTGTGCTGAGTGCTGTGAGAGTGTGTTCAGATAGGCCAGGCTGCGTAATGAGTAGACCCATGCATGTAACGGTTCAACACAGGAGAAACTCGTTCATCTTGCCCATGCGATAGTTCAGCATGTGATTCTGGCTCATGGTGTGTGTGTGTGTGTGTGTGTGTGTGTGCGTGTGTGTGTGTTTTCTCCAGGGGAACAGATAGGAATGGAGATTGCTCTGTGCACTCACTCTGCGATCTTGGCCGAGAATGATTCACCATCTTTATTATGGGCTTCCAGGTCACCGTGGGGGTCATTTCCATCCCCAGTAGGCCAGAGGGAGTCAAACACAGAGCAGTGCATGTGCCCGTGGGGGAGTTTTATGGGCCAGTCCTGAAGTGACACACATCTCCTCTCCTATCCCCGGGGTCGCAGTGGCCACCAGGCCACACCCCACAGTAAGGAAGGCTGGGAGCCCAGGAGGAGGAGGGGAGCACGGATTTGGGTGGAAACCTAATCATCTCTGTTGTGATAGAACAAGTGTGGAGTATTGTAGGAACACGTGTAGGAGCACTTAACTTAGCTCGGGGGCAGACGGCCTTGGAAACCCTGGTGCAGGAAGTGATGTCCAAACCAGCCATGGCCCTGGGGCCCCATCTAGTCCGTGGCCTATTTTTATATGGCCTGTGAGCTAAGGGTGGTTTTTATATTTTTAAAGGGATGTAATTTTCAACAAAGAAGAACAGATGACAGCCTCTACTTGGCCCACAAAGCCTAAAATATCTACTAACTAGTCCTTGACAGATAAGTTTGCCGAGCCCTGGTCTAGACCGATACCTGAGCCACGGGTACAAGATGGCCAAGCCAGGGCGTCAGGGGAGGGAGGGGGCTCTCAGCTATGGCGATTGAAGGGTGCAGGCGTGGAGGCGAGGGAACGGTTATAGAGGAACGGAAAGATGTTAGTGGGACTGAAATGCATATTTGAAGGTGGCAGCAGCCAGGGGCTGACAGGAGGCAGGGGGGAGTCTCAACTTCATAAGGTCCGCACAGAGCTGGCACAGGGGCTCGGGCAGAGAAATGACTGGATGGGTTTTGCTTTAAAAAATCATTCCGGCTGCAGTGCGGGAAATGGGTTTGCAGAGGAGCAAGGCGCCCACTGGAGGCTGTGGCGGGAGATGGCAGAGGCACAGCAGGGGTGAAGCGTCTGTTCACGGAGTTGGGCAATGTGGAAGGAGGAGCAGGGCAGGTGGAGGGAGAGTGGGGAGACAACCAGTATGGTCTGGACATGTCAACTTGGATGCATCTGAAGGATGGGTGGTTCTGTAGTGCAGGTGAAGGGTCTGGGCGGGTCATACCAATTTATTTGAAGTGGAAGCTTTGATAAAGCTGAGCTTGCCCCGGGGAGAAAACATAAGGGCTTTCCCTGGCACTAACCCTCAGTTGACATTGAGCCCAATGGGTAGCCCAGGAAGTGATGAATGACCACTAGGGACCCTGTCTCGGGACCTCCCCACTCCACAGCTGGTTCTGGCCCTGCCTCTGGGGCCTGTGACCCTGGAGGAGTGAGCTTGTTGCTCCGGCCCCTTCTGTGTGATCGAGGAGGCCCTGGGTGTTCCCCCAGGACGCAGGGCAATGTCACGGCTCAAACCCTGCCTCAGCTACAGACTCGCTCCTTCACCATATACAAATCACACACAACCGTTCTGGCTTTCAGTTTCTTCATCTGTACAATGGGTATAACCAGGGTATTTACCTCATAGGACTGTTGTGCTGATTCAGTGGAACAGTGAGTGGAAACATCTATCCAGCCCCTGCGATAGTGAAGGAACTGGATACAAGTTCAACATTCCTGTTCTTAGGATTATTGCCTGGGGCAGCCACATCGCCACCCTGTAGCTTGGTCTTCTCAGTGTCCCCGCCAGTGCCCGGCGTGGCACTGTTCCATTCTTATCTGCCCAATGACCTCATGGGTGAGGGGGCCGCCAGCACTAGCGACACTTGGAGTCTGCGCTCATCTCCCAGAGCACGGGCAGAGGGTCAGTACTGGAGGAACCCACCCAGTGTTAGTGTGGAGCCCAGCCCCAGGAGCATGGAGGGACTGAGGGGTTACGGACTCACAGGGGTCCGTAATGACTCTGCCCTCAGCCCCCTCTAGTCTATGCACCACACAGAAGCCAAGGAGAGGCCGAGTGTGGGGACCTCTTGTCTGCAGAGTGGAGCACGGCTTCCGGGCCTTTCTTGGAAGCCTTGCCAGATGCCAGGGTCTGCCAATGCTGGCTGCTGCCTAGGACCTGAGGGGAGCACCCAGGAAATCTGTCCCCTGGGATGTGATGTTTAGGGAGCCCTGCTCCCCCTCACCCAGACTCGGCCGAGGCTTTCATGTCAAGTTGCCCAGGGAGGCCCCCAGACTGCTTTCTCCTGTCAGAGAAAGGACCGTTAATGGGAGGCATAGGGGAGGCCAGGGCCAGGGCTGTGGGAGTCGGACAGACCTGGCTTTTAAATCCCGGCTCTGCCACTCGCTAGCCCTGTAATTTCTGGCAAGTCATCTAAACTCTCTGACCCTCAGTTTCCTTGCCCGCAGATGGAGGTGATAGCATCTACCTCATAGATTTGGTGTGAAGATTTAACAAGATGGTGCCTGTGAGGCACTTAGCCCAGTAACCCAGTCTGTGGTAAACGCACAGAAGAAACTGGTGGTAGTAGAGGAGAGGGCCCACAGGCTGAAGGCAGCTTCCCTGGGGCCCTCTGCTCTGGGGAGTGGCAGAAAAGCCACTTGGGTAGAAGATTACATGGGGCCTGAGCCCAGCATTGGCCATCTGGTGACACGTGGTGCCCTCTGGTGGGCTGAGAAGGGCTTGCAGGCCCAGTGGGGGGCTTCAGGGGGCTGGGGGAGCACACGCAGTTTAGGAAGGAGTGTTGCTTTGGGTCTCAGAGACCACATTTTCTGGAAATGCCTCGTGAACACTGGCAGTTTTACTCAGCAGACTGTGCACTGGGGGGGCCGAGTGGTCGGCATGGCATGAGGGGTCAAACGTTCTGAGGGCCTGGCCTTCTTTCTTAGCTTGTCTACCCCAGTGAATAAGCCGTCTAAGTCAGGGTGATGGTCACCATCCTGTGAGGCAGGCAGACTGGAGACTAGTTCCTGTATTTTTGAAACATCTGAGCCCTCTTTTGGCATTGCCCAAGGATGCCCTGGGTTCCGGCCTTTCCTCCCCCACACCCCTGCACCCCTAAGAGCATGGTGCTGGGAGGGCAGAGCCAGGCCTGAGTTCACGTCACACATAAAAGCTGTGCCATCTCCAAGCCTCAGTCCCCCCATCATAACATGGGGACAATTGGATCATTTTGTAACTATCATATGCAGTTGCCTCATGGGGTAAATGACAAGATTTAGGTAAAGGATTACTGCCTTAAGCCTCCCCAAGCGAGGGCTGGATCCTCCCTGGCAGGTGTTTCCTTTCCCCGAGTCTCAGCTTGGCCCCATGGCTCTACTAAGGCATCTCTCTCTCTCTCTCTCTCTCTCTATCTCTCTGTGAATCTTTGTGCTCTCAACTGAGAGAAGCTGCCACTGGATAGAGCAGATGAATGATGGGATTCTGAGTCAGGTGGGATTCTGTCACTGCCCACCTGCCGGTCCCCCAGCCCATCACTCTCCTCCCAGGCTTGTTTTCTCATCTGTAAAATTGGACATCTCATTTTCTGCCCCCGGTCTGCCCCCAACCAGGGTTCTGTTGCTCTCAGGTCTTAGGAATGTTGGTGTAACTGGGAGAGGGGAGCGTTGAGCTGCGGGTCCGCGTAGCCATAGGTGGGTGTGGGTTCCCTCAGCACCGCACGCTCTTCAAAGCCCTTTCTCCACTTTATGAATTCAGTCATCCTCAAGGCAGCCCTGTGAGAGGCAGAGCAGGGGCAGCACAGCTGTGGCCCCAATTCCCATTCTGTACACTGGCCCGGTGGGGTTATGGTACGTGTGCAAAGTCACACAGCAGCCTCCCGGGGTCATGCGGAGCTGGCCCAGGTCCCCCTCCTCCTCGAGGAGCCCTGGGCCCTACAGGAGCCTTCAAGACACATCAGCACCCTATGGGGCAGAGTGGGTGTTAGCATAGTGAGGCTTGGGCCTTGGTTAACTCATGCAATTGCTCCAAGCCTCAGTTTCCAGATTTGCTGGGTAAAGGGGCAGGACCAGATGATCACTAAGATGTGTTCTGTGACATGGAGAACCTGGATCCAGGGAGGTTATGCAAATGTCCATCAGCATCAAAGCCCTTCCTAGCTAATAGCTGGGGGATTTCAGAGAGGCACTCCAGTGAGGGTCTGGTCTTATGGAAAAGGGACTTTGTTTAAAGGGGCTGGTCAGCGGCTGCTTCACCCAGGCAGAAGAGGGACAATACCCACAGAATAGGAAGCACGGCCACACAATCTCTGATTCTCTCTTGAGTCCATTCTTCATTCCAGAGGCTGGAGGAGATAGCCATCCAGGCACACAGGAAGCCCTGCCCCGCCAGTTCTCTGGGTCAAGGCCCCTTGAGTGTCATATGTTCCTGTTTGTTGCAGGTGGTAATCTCAGCAGCGTCCCCCAGGGAAAATGAGCCGGTCCAAACCCATTCAGTAAGTTGCCTTCTTTCTGGGGTCCCCTCTGTGGGCCCCCTAAATGCAGCACTGGTAGTCTAGCCCGAGTGGAGGAGCTAACCAAGTTACCCAGGCTCCTATTTTCCATTTTTGTTTGCTGAGGACACAAGGAAAGATCGGTTCGCGCTTCAAGGATCCGCCATCTCCTAGTGTAAAGCCACGCCTGCCTCTCCCAGGTTGAACGGCTAGTATTTGGGAGTCCGATGGCCCATAGGGGCTGCATTCCCCCAGCCATGCTTCCTGGACAAGGCCTCATTCTCTGGAATGCCAGACTTGCTTCAGGGGCCACTGTGGTGCTCCATGGGGGCAAAGGATGGGCTGGTGAAACACGGGCTTACCTGCAAGTCTGGGCCCCCTGTGTCCTGCCCAGCCTGTCTCTAACAGGCTGCTCTTGTGTGCGCTTGGCCCACCTCTGACCTTTTGCTTCTGCTTCCCCTTCCCAGTAGGACGCCTCGTCTAAGGAGCAGAAAACCAAAGGGCAGGTGGAGAGACCAGGGAGGCAGAACGGACCGCCCGACACCAAGCCTTCCCCAGGTCCCCTGGCCTGGCCACATCCCATGTGACATAAGTGGTGCCCACCGTGTTTGCACTTTCGATAACTCTGATTTGCGTGTTTTCTTTTGGGTTTCATTCTTAAACACCAGTATCTAATACCAGTGGGAAAAGGAAAGGGAAAAAGACTGTTTATTCTCTCTCTTATTGTAAGTTTTTGGATTTGCTACTGACAACTTTGAGGGGTTTCTTTGTGGGGAGGGTGGGCAGGAGGGTGTTCGTTGCTGGGACTGAGAAGAAAGAGATTTATATACTGTACATAAATATATATGTAAATTGTATAGTTCTTTTGTACAGGCGTTGGCATTGCTGTTTGTTCATTCCCCTCCCTCTCCCTGTTCTCCTTGTGGGGGCTGTGGACACATGGCTCCACTTTCTAGACCCCAGTACTATATCCCCAGCCCACCTGGATTCCATTTGGAGGCCAACCCCTGTGTGCATAAAGACGGGAGCCCTACGATGATATTGTAGACTCTGTTGGTTCTTTTCTGGGGGAAGGAGGGTCCTGCCCTTGCTTTAGCTGTCAGATCTGGCAGTCAATGGGCACTTGGCCTTCTCAAGGGAGGTTGGGTTGGGGGACAGATGGAGATGCCCTCTGGAGGGAAGGCATTAGCCAGCCCAGGCACCAGTTCTCACATGCCCACGTGGTCCTACTCTCCGGACCATCAGGTGGCCCAGAACAGAATCCATCCGTGGGTGTGACAGGATCCTCGTAACCCAGTGAGCAAATGATCCCCAGACAATTTGCATTAGGTCATTTGAAACATTTTCACCCATGTTTAACGTCTACTCTGTAAAGCATGAGAAGGGAGGCAAAGAAGAAAGAGAGACAGTGGGGCCTTCTATTTAGTAGATGTTTGATGTTTAAGCCATGGAGGAAAGAGGCCAGAGGCCAGCACTGTTGAATGCAGTGCCAGCCCCCTGCAAACACACAAGCAAGGCTTCCTGAGACTGGCCCTCTCAGCAATGGGGTCAGATGGGGTCTTCATCTCCACTCTGTATCTTCTCTGCCATTCTGTCCTCAGTGGTGATGACAAGCCTGAGGGAGGAGCTTGACTGGTCATCTTGTTGGTGACTCAGTGGTTTATTTGTTTTTTTAACCCAATACTGAGATGGTCCCTGCTCCCTCAAATGCTCCTAAGGGCTTCTAGGCTCAAGTCCAGTCCCAGAGCAAAACTGATCCTGGGCCTTCAACTTCTGCCTGCCTTGGAAGTGAGGGCTAATAACCCAGTTAGGGGGAAATGCGGGCCTCACCTTCCACAGACATGTTTCTGGGATTCCACTGCAGCCTGCCCAGCCTTCCTCTGCCCGGGGGCCATGCCATTAGACAGCAACAAGTGACACTGAGTGTCTCTTCCCATGAGCAGCCATGGCAGCATCGAAGGACAGGTGGCTCAGGACCGGTGCCCCTATCAGATTGGTCCTGGAACTCTGGCCTCATCTTGTATCCCACCCAGCATTCCCATAAGAGCACCCATCTCAGCAGACGGTGTATTCCATTTCCGGTCTGGAAGGCATTGGCACCAGAAGCACGGGCCCACTCAAGGCCCTGCTCAGGGAGTGCCCGGGGCGGAGTTGGGGGGCAGCACAGCCTCCTTAGGACATGCTCTGGTGGGGCCTCAGACTAGAGAAGGTTCTTGAGCAACTCCTAGAGGTTGTCTCAGGGGTGACTGGAGGCCCCAGCCCAACGTGGTAGGGAGGAAAGGGAGTGCCTCGCCCACTCCCCGCCCCCAGCATTGGCCTGGACCAGATGACACAGCGTGCTAGGTGCTAGAGCGGGATGGACCTTCCAGGAGGCCCCAGCCCCTTTCCTGGGCCTGGAGGAAGCATGAAAACACAGAGAGGGTGCTCCCCTGTGGAAATTCAGAACTCCTCCTCCCCAACCCTGGATCTTCTCTCTCACACGTGTGGGCTGTGTTGTGTGGCTTGCCTTTGTGAGGACAGACAGAGGTATTTGTAGCTTGTTTTATAAAAAATAAAAACGAGTAAACCTTGGCAGCTCTTGCCTCTTTCTTTGGGTGGCTTCCCCTGGTGGGAAGTTTGGTGGTTTTCCCTGGTGCTCTGATTCTAGGAAGTCCGAGTTGTCAGATGAGAAGGGAACCCTGAAGTGGCTGAGCGGTGTCGGCCTGCTTTGCTATGAGGACATTGATCCCTTTGGCCTTCACCTACCATGTTTGCACACCTTTGTACAGCTATTCCCCCCAAAACCATCACTGGAAGGTCGGCAGTGTTGTAGGCCTTGCTGTGGGGGCGGGACTCTGAGGGGTGGAAGCCCACTCCGTGGCTTCAGGCTGGCGGGGGTGGGCACATCGGCCATACTCCCGGTCTCAGGACCCCAAGTGGGAAGCAGCTGTAGACAGGGTGTAGGTCCCCAAAGGGGTTCATGCCATCTCTGGGGTACCTATTCGGGTTGAGGCTGCTGGCCTGGCCCACATTGCTGGGGTGCTTCGACTGGCAGCCGAGGGGAGGCTCTAGATGTTCTCGGGTGTTACTGGCATCTCTTCCTTTCCTCCCCTCCCCACACAAAGGGGTGGGCTGTCCCTGGAAATGGCTTCCCCACCACCCTCTTGAGAACCTTCTCCAGAATTTCCTCTGCCACACTCTGCCCTTCTGTCCTTTGCCAGCAAACAGAAAGAAGGTGATTCCTCTTGAAAACTCTCCCCTACTCCTTTATGCAGCTAAGTGCTCCTTGGAGAGAGGGTCACCGTGCCTGTCGTCACATGGGTTTAGTGCTGACACCGAGTCCCCAGGCTCACCCCCGGCTCCAGCGCGCTGTCTACGCGCCCTATCCTGTTTATCCCCACAACCCAGCGAGACGTGTCTTTCTCTCCATTTCGCACAAATCACACTCGGGAGTTCGGTGACTTGCTGGTGGTATCACCCGCAGCTTTCCTGCCCACTCCCGGCCGCCCTCCTTGAGGTACTAGAACAGCAGCGTCTCCCCTCTTTATACCCAATTCTGCACACACATACCCCGGTGCCCAGGTGGTTGCATTCAGCTCTGAGTGTGTTTTACTCTGAGCTGTTTAGAGTCTCGGTAAAAGCCCCCTAGTTTGCTGAGGCCTCCCATAGGCTTCAGAGATTTGGGGAAGAGAAATAGGGGAGGCATCTGCCCGTGTGGGACGTCAGTGGGAGACTTAGGGCGGACCAAGCCTCCGGCAGAGACGCCCAGCCTGGTGTGGGAGAGGATCAAGTCTGAGCGCGCGTGTGAGTGCGGGGCCCACCTGCAGTCCTGTTCAGCCTTCCTCTGCTTTCCCCAAGGACAGGAGGACCATTATCAGTAGCAGTCAAGGAAAAGATAGACCCATCCTGCTTCTTCCTTCCCCAAGACGCTCCTGAGCCACACCTAGCCTCTGAGGGGAGGGAAAGAGTGAGGACATTTTTAGTTAGGATGTGAGGAGAGGAGTGTTGCTGGGCCTGTGCTGCCATCTGGGGAGGGACCTGCAGGCTGGTATACACCCCTGGTTCTCTAGGGGACCCAGGGGAGAGGGGAAGCGGGCAGCACCCACGCCGTGTAGGAAAAAACCCAGAGAGAGCCAGGCTGGTCACCTGGCCGTTTGCTCCCAAGTTCCTGAATGACCCCCAAGGCCAAGAGCGTGGTTGCAGACCTTCTCAGCATGCCCATCTTCTGCTCTGTGGCACTGGCCTTCTGTTCCGTCGTGCAGGTGGGGACTGGGGAAACCTGACCTTTTCTGTGCAGTGCCGTGAACTCCAGCCCTCCTCCCTACAGCCTGGACCACTACCCACCCTTGTGTGACTTCCATGAATCCACAGAGAACGCTCACGGCCTTAATTGCATGCCTGCCCTCTGAATGGGGTGCAAAATACGTGACACAGGTTTCTCCTGTTATGTCTTAGCAAATCTGGGTGAGCACTCTGGCCAATTCCTTCTTCTCTTCCATATCATCCCCAGCCAATACCTCACCAGTGCCGCCTCAGTCCTTCCCCCACTTGCTCCGCCCTTTTCCCTTAAACAAGGGACACGCTATGAAGGTCCCCTTGCAGGGGGGGCCTTCCTAGCCACAGCTTTGACGTAGCTGAAAGTCCACGATCCTGGATGTGGCGTACCCGACCGAGCCAACCCTGATCGTTCACACACTTGATGGTGGAGGGGCTGCATGTGGTCTCTTCACTGGGTGATGGGCACACCTCGAGCCTACTCACAGGAATCAGGAGAGACCACCATCCGCTGCAGTAACAGACACCCACAGCCCTCAAGGGCTTCAATCCCAAAGGTGTTCTTCTCGTTCCTGCAACTTAGCCAGGAGACGTCGGCAGGGGGCGCTCCTCCTTCTTGTCCTCACTCAGGGATCGGGGCTGAGGGAGGCTCCATCCTCCACAAGGTGGTGGCAGAAAAGGGGGAGGTGGGGGACATGTGGTAAATTGTACGCTGGTTCCTAAAGCTTCCTTCTGGAAGTGACATGTCACTCGGCCCACATGTCATTGACTAAAAGCAAACCACATGGTTCCCACCTAACTCCAAGGCAGCTGGTAAGTACCCAGAGTAGAATTAGAAATACTTTGTGAACTCCGGTGACTATCACAACATAGATTATCTCTGTGTTTTCTTCTCCATATGGATTAAAAATCTGCAATTTCTACATTGTCCCATGGCTCCTGGTAGACCACGTTTGTGATGCAGCGGGAATATATCTTCCCTCCTGTGAGCGCTCAACGCCCCCTCCCCCACCACCTGGAAGCTGCATCTCTGGTGACCGAGGCTCCCAGGTGCTTGAGAGCTCAGGGAGGGTAGACATCCCCCTCCACCCCCCCACCCCCCCGTGAGGAACCTCAGGGCCCTGGGGACAAAGGTAAAATGTGTCCTCTGGGCTCACTATTTTCTGCACCTTCTTTCCAGTGCCCTGGATCCCTTATGACAACTTCTTGGCCACTTCCCTTATTTATAAGCTCAGTTCTGCCCATTACCAAACCTCAATCTCCAGCTTGATTTAGATCCTGCTCCCCCACCCCCCCCCCCCCCTTTCCCCCCCCCCCCCCCTGAGCAGCACGTGACTGCTGGCTGCAGAGCAGGGTCCCAGCAGGCTCTGAGACCATGCCCCCTGGGACTCAGCTCTTCCAGGAATGGGTAGTGGAGGAGGGAGAGGAAACCCGTAAGGGTTCCTTAGCAGAAAACAGCCATCTTCCTCTGTTCCCGGTGGAGGCCTCTCAGGTTACCGTGGTTAGCCCCCCACCTCCGTGGGGCAGGTGCCCCAGCCAGCCCAGCTGGCTCTTGGAGGGGGGCCCATGTCAGGTCCTAGAGTGGGAGTCTCCCCGATGCACAGGGCCTTTCCGGGGACAGTCAGCCCTGGCTTGACATCTTCCACACCTCCCCACACCGCCCTACACCATGTCCGCTTCCTTCTCAGGAGCCTGCCTGCGGTTTTGAGGGTTCAGGCCTCGTTTGCCTCTGTGGTGCCCATTCACCCCTGGGGAACTCACATCTCATTTCGCTGGAGCAGGTTGACCCTCAGTGCCTCCTATCTTGGCTCTGCCTCTCCCCGCCTCTCCCCTGCCTCGATGGGGAGAGGCTGGTCAGCAAGCCTGCTACCTCACAGGCTTCTGAAGGCCAAATGAGGTGTCCAGCCAGCAGCTGGCCTGGATCTCCAGGGGCAGTTCTCCAGGAGTCTCCCAGCTTCTCCAGCTGCAAGGAGGAGGAGAAGAAGCAATGCAGGGATTCCGGCTCTCCCTCTCTCTTCCCGAACACTTTGTGGACTAGAACGGGGAAGGGTGGCTGGTCACAGGGTTGCTTCAAGTATCATGCTCTCCTTGGGGAGAGCACTGGGCTCCAACTGTGGCTCTTCAGGACATGGGTTACTTAGCATCTTTTTTCTTAGTTATGGGCCCTAATCACGATTTCTGGAAATAGAAATGCGCCCCCCACCCCCAAATACTGTTATGGTGGGTTTAGTGATAGATGCAAAGAGAAGTTGATCCCAGGGAGAATATCCCAGTAGCTCCAAGCCCAGGACCAGGGGCCCCTGGTGTTCCCACCCTGAGAACCCTAATGGGTATGCGACCCTAGATGGGTCTGTCCTTGGGGCATCTGCCCCAGGGCAGGGTCGGCCCCCTGGACACCCACTCATCCTCACTCCTCCCTCGGCCCTCTGTGCTGTATAAAAACATGGCCTAAATTCCCACCAGTAAGCCCCAGCAACACCGGCGCAGTGGAGGGAGGAGGATCTCTTCAAGGGGAGTCCCTTCAGAGATGTGACCCAACACTGCACGTGGAAAGCCCCGTCTTTGCGCTTTTCCCATCCTCCCCACTGCCAGGTGTTAGCAGTTCTTTCCCACGGGCTACTTCCTCCCTGTGAAAGATGGGAACTCTGCTTTTGGAGATCCCAAGCAACGCTGGGCTGAGCTGAGCTGACTCCAGGATGTTGAGCTGACCTCCCTGAATGCAAGTCCCTTCAAAACCCTTGACTGGGCATGAAAGGGGCCTGGTGGGGACCAGGACGGTGCACAGCCTGAGAGCAGGGCAGGACCATGGGCTGGGGGCTGGAGGGCAGGAAAGCTTGGCAGCCTGATTCTCAGGGAGGGTGGTGGGGCATGGGTAGGAGATGGTGAGGAGCGCCCCAGGACAGCCCGGCTGAGGTGAGAGAGTGAGGGTCTGTGTGGCCCTAGACGCCTGTGATGTCAGTTCCCAGGTATCTCAGGATGAGTCCTGGACTGAGAGATCAGCTTCTGTGGTTTAGCCACTGAGCCACCACCTTTGGCTTTGGGTGGCTCCCTTTGCCCCCACGGACCTAGATTCTTTCTGACCAGACTGTGCTGTGCCGCGCCCAGGGAAGTTGTCCTTGCTTCCAAGGCTCCTGGGTTTCAGGGAAGGGAGAGACTCACGTGGAGAGGGAGGGGTCTGGATTGGCCGAAGGCCACGAGGGAAGAGGGACTAGTCCCGACCGGGAGATGTGGCAAATACACCTTCAGCAAGTGTTGGAGAGGGGCTGATGAGCTCGCCCCAGGGGAAAAGCATGGGGGGGGATGCAAGGCGCGGTGGGGGTGGAGGAAGAGGGGTGGGAGGAAGGGGGCACCTCAAACCGGAAAACAAACTAGAAAACAAACTAGATCTAGGCTAACGCACGTCTGCACTAGGCTGCTGGTGGTTGAGGTTTTCACAGTTGTGACTAGAAGTTTTTGCAGGGTGGTGTGTGGACTATTTTCAGCCTGGAATAGATGTTCTGGAGACTTGGGACTGCGCTCAGAATCTGCTACTGAGATTGTCCCTGTCTCAGACCCCAGCCTGAGTGTCTGTGGAGTCCGGGCTCCTGGACGCTTCCCCTTGGGTGCCCCCCAGCCCCACAACTCAGCATGCCTAGAACTGGACCCATCAGCCCCACCCGCCTCTCCCTGTCCTTCCTGGCAGTCACATCTCCTGAGTCCCCCTTCTAATTCTCTGTGCTCTCCTTTCCACCCGAATGGTCGCCATCCCATCTGCCTCCTGCAAGTCCACAGCTTGGACGGCGCTGGTCTCTACCCCCTCCCCACCTTGATCACCCACGATGCGGACGGCTAGGACGGACTTAAGGGAAAGGCAAACGGGATCATGGTACTCTCCTCCTTAGAGTCCCTCTGTGGGAGAGCACGGAATCGTGTCCCCCAACATTCATGTATTGAAGCCCTAAGTTCCACTCTGACTGTATTTGGAGATAGTCCCTTAAAGAAGGTAATTAAGGATAAATGAGGTCATAAAGGTGGGGCCCTGATCCAAAAGGACTGATGTCCTTAGAAGAAAAGGAGGAGATGGTGTGCCTGGGTAGCTCAGTGGGTTGTGTCTGCCTTTGGCTCAGGTCATGATCTCGGATCGAGCCCTGTGTTGGGCTCCCTGCTCAGTGGGGAGTCTGTCTCTCCTTCTTCTGCTCCCCCTGCTTGTGTTCTCTCTTTTTCTCTGTCAAATAAATAAAATCTTAAAAAAAAGAAGAGGAGGAGGAGACATCAGAGAATGTGTCTGTGCAGAGAAAAGGCCACTTAGACACAAGGAAGAAGTGGCTATTTGCAAACCAGGAAGAGAGACCAAACCAGAAACCAACCCTGATGGCACCTTGACCGTGAATGTCTAGCTTATAGAACTGGGAGAAAATAAACTTCTGTTGTTTAACCCACTCATCTGTGGTATTTTTTTTTACAGCGGCAGACTAGAACAGAATAACACAATAGCTTCTGGGGTAAACTCAGTTGCCTCAGTTAAACCTGAGAAACTAAGCTTCTTGGTCTGGCCATGATCTTCAGTCCCTTCTCCCACGCACATTTTCCTGCAAAAACAGATAATTCCATTGTTGTGATATTGCCATGCTGCCCTGGTGTGCGTCTGGTTAACCCTGCTATTGCCACATCCCACAAACTCCACAAGTTGTAAGTGGCCACGCTTTGTCCCACCTGCTATTTAACGCCTTCACATTCATGTCTTCTCCTGGAACAACAGCAATGTTAGTAACAACATAAATAATCACAATATGATGCATAAATTACAGCAGTTATGTATTTTAACCGCCCCCCGCCCCGCCCCGCCGCTAAACTCTAAAGTAGAGAACAGTATCTTAAGTGTGTAACTGAGTGCAAAATACAAGACTTGAGCTCCTTGGGTGACATAGTCCAGGTCAATCTGCTAGTCAGATGAGAGCAGGACTTGAACCCTGATCTTCACAAATGAACCACTCTCTGTTTTCAGTTGCTTCTCCCTATAGCATTGCTAAACTGCCTGGAATGGGTGCCCTCATCTGTCTTTATTGATGCCTCATCCTTCAAAACTTGGTTCACCCCATCTGATTCTCAATGCTTCTTCCTGAATGCTCCCCAACCCCCCATTCTTACCTCAGCCACCTCCCTGAGCTTTCAGAGGGGGAGTTGGTTAAAACTGGAGCCTCTATTTTAAGGTCTTTTCTTAATTTATCATGGTGGGGGAGGGGGAATTAGCTAAAATCTCTGACTTGGTGAAAAGATTTTCTTTCTGTTCGATTTTTTTTTTCAAAGAAAGAACTAAGATTCAAACAAAAATATCCCCACAATAACAATAATTATCTTCTTGTTCATGTTGGAAACTCTACCCGAGCATTGCTTCTGTATGGAAAAAAACCCCCACCTTCTTTGTTCATTTCGCGCTGCTTTAGAATCTAAAGCCACTGCTTCCTACATCCCTCCAAGCACATATCCCTGCCTGGGTGTAATCATTCATGTCTGCTCCTTCTGCTAGATGGGAACCACCACCCTAAGGCTTAGAATAGCTTGCAAACCTGAGTGAAGGCAGTTACAGTAAAGCACTTAAAGGGTGTATGAGAGGGGCGCCTGGGTGGCTCAGTTGTTTAGCGTCTTCGAGTCCTGGTCCTGGGGTCCTGTCGGGTCATGGTCCTGGGGTGCTGGGGTCAAGCCCTGCTTCGGGGCTCCCTGCTTAGCAGGAGGCCTGCTTCTCCCTCTCCCACTCCCCCTGCTTGGGTTCCCTCTCTCACTGTGTCTCTTTCTGTCAAATAAGTAAATAAATAAAATCTTTAAAAAAAATAAATAAAGGGCGTATGAGAGATACTGAGATGTTTCCATGGGAAGAATTACGCAATGAGCACATTTGAAGGTAGAATCGGAGACAGGAATAGAAAGACACCGAGGCTGTGTTTACAGAGCTGTATTGCTATCTGCACAGTTGAGCATGTGACGAGATGCATATGATGAAAGAATCGGGAAGGGGAACAGTAGAGCATGATGGTTTGGAACATTGGACTTCACCTTTGAACAGGCATCAGATTCACTTGGAGGGCTTTGTTCACCACAGTTTGCGGAGACCTATCCCCAGTGGTCGGGAGTCAGGGTGGAGTCTGAGAATTTAAATTTATAATAAGTTCCCAGGTAATGCTGGGAATGTTGCTCATCTGGAACTATCCTTTGAGACTCGTTGGTTTAGAGTTTGGTTTCCAGTATCATCTGATTCCAGTACACATTCTGATGCTGCTAAAAAAGTATTTGAGTGAGGGACGCCTGGGTGGCTCAGTTGGTTAAGCGGCTGCCTTCGGCTCAGGTCATGATCCCAGCGTCCTGGGATCGAGTCCCACATCGGGCTCCTTGCTCAGCAGGGAGCCTGCTCCTCCCTCTGCCTCTGCCTGCCTCTCTGTCTGCCTGTGCTCGCGCTCTCTCTCTATAACAAATAAATAAAAAAATCTTTAAAAAAAAAGTATTTGAATGACTCTGGGCAAATCACTTGTCTGCTCTCAGTTCCTTCCTCTGTAAAATGGGGCTAATAATCCATTCTCACAGGGTGGCCACAGTGATTCAGTGAGCTCACGAGGGTAAAGTACAGGGCACAGTGCCTGATACAAAGCTGGGGCTCATTCTCTGTGAGCCCTCCCCCTCCCCCTCTTCCTCTGCATCATCAACGAACTTTGGTGCTAGGAGGAGTCTGGAAAATCACCTGCTCTAATGTTTATGCATGAAAATTTTAAGACCAAGTACGTGAAGGGGCCTGCTCCAGAGCAGACACTCAGTTTGTGGAAGAGCCTGAATTAGAATCCACTTTTTTGTGGCCCCTAATTTAGTATTCTTATAGCACTTAATATGGTAATCTAAAGAGGGGTATGATGTACCTGAATGGGAAAGTCCAGTATCCATGTAAAAAGGAGTGTGTCTACTGCGATGCTGAGTACTACATAATGTCCGTATCTAAAATGTAAGATGTTTAGGGAGGGGGTTAATGAGATATATTTGCTGAGGCAGGGGAATAAGGCAGAAGTACCATGAGGAGATGTGTGTTCCATTGCAAAAAGGTGTGGTGAGGGGCTGTATCGTGGGGAGTTAACTCCTTGAGGAGAAGCTAAGAGTGAAGGGACAATTCAATGTCAGGAGCAAAGCCACGTGGAATATCAGGGTAAGGAGGGGCAGTGGAGAGAGCTTCAAGTATGGGAGTCCCCAGCTGGCTTTGCTAGGAACTGGCTGTGTGTCCTTGAGCAGTTAGCATCATCTCTCTGGGCTTCATCAGTGTCTTCACCTGTGAATGCTTACTGTCTGTCAGGTACTTTGCTAGGTTCATTCTCTCATAAAATCATTGCAATAGCTATATATGGTGTGCCAGAAATCACCTGCCTGACTCTCTAGTTGTATTGTTTCCCCTTTTCCACCCACTGTCTGCTCTACCATGGGAGGCAGCTTGTGTGAACTGCACCTTTGGAACTCCTCTCTCCTCTGGATAACCAGGAGTCCAGCAGGAAACAGGGATGGGGAGGGAAGGAGAACAAGACAATTATTCTCCTGGTTCTTCCTGTGAGGTTGACGTGGGCTGGTTGTGTTTTTCCACTTAAACTTCTCCCCCCAAGGAGGCTTATCTACATGACTCTCCTCATTCCAAAAACCTCTTCTCTCCTGAAACATGTGCCAACAGGTGGTAACAGGTCTAGTCCTGCTGGTCCTGGATTTCCAACACTGTCCATACCTTTGGACTACCGCAATTTCAATGTTCTGTTTGCTTCTATGGGGATTCTAGCTGATACAGAAGTGGAAGTGGACTCAGGAGACAAACTCATACAGTGGAACTCTGGGTTTGGGTTGGTCATGTGTGAGCAGCCCGGGGATTGCTTCCTTGATGAGGGCAAAGGGGACAAAGGTAGCTCATGGTAGATGGTGGCATCATATTAATCCAAATTATCACTGAAGTTTGCCTGATAAAAAGTGGAGGGAAAGGTGTTGGGATAGCAAGTGGTTCTAGCACCTAGTCACCAGGACTATAACAATGATTATAAAAACTGTGGGTTCACCTGAGTCTCCTATGACCTTAGACATAATACATAGGAGAAAAAGACAAATGAAAAGCTATGAATATGCACATGGACAAGTGGATGTTCCCCCAGGAAGCTCTAAAGCAGTCCCTCCCCTCCTGTAGGTGCTAGGAGGACAGGAATATGAACCAAGCCCAAGTCTCTCTGTTAAGTAAATGCTCGATACTATTAGTTCTCTTGAGGATACAGGTAGGGAAAAAACCAAGTACCATGTCACTTAAGTTACCATGGACAACTGGTGCCTTACTCAAAAAATTACAAAATCAAGGCTTATAAGGCAGCATTCCATTATAAAATGGAAGGTACAGATACTGAGTCCAGGGCAGTCAGGTTAAGAGGGTGCCAGTAAGCTGCAAAAACAGGCGACTTATACTCCTGTATCTGCAGCTTTGTAGCCTATCCATCAACCACACTATGGTTTCACAGAGAATTCCCTGTGATCAGTTAATAAATAAGGACAAAGCACAAACCCAGTTAGTTCAGGATTGGATCTGCATGGCACACCAGCACCAGCCAGAAGTGGACAGCACCATGCTGCAGCCCCACTTGGATGGTCCTCAAAGACTGGTGAATGGAAATCCTCCCAGGGGACAGAACATTAGGCTTTGTATGTGATTGTCCACTTTGGCCTGATCTATGGATCTACACTGACTCATGCAGTAGATAATGGGTGTCTGGATCATTGAAGCATTGGAAGATACTAGTGTTCTACATGAATGCCATCCTAAAACCAATCATGGCTGTGGAGGCTCTCAGTAATCAAATGGACAAATTGACCCTATGCTGTGGATCTTAGTTGGCCTTTTCCCTAGTCACTCTGATGCTTGCTCAATGGACCATGTATAAAATGGTCTTGGCAACAGAGATGGAGACTATGGTTGAGCTCAAGTACAGGGTCCCATCAACAAGGTTCATCTGACTCATGCATGGATGAATGGGCAACCTGCTAATAGTAACAGATACACCCTTCATACAATACTATATACCACAATGATCAGCTAGTTACTTGGTATGAGGTTGATTACATTGGATCATTCCCATCATGGAGGAGGTAGCAGTTCGTCTTTATAGGGAAGGAACACAAATTCTGGGTGTGGATATACCCATAGAGTTTCTGTTAACATCTCCATTCATGGACTTCAGCATGCCTTATCCATTGCCATGATACCTTTCACAATATTGCCTCTGATCACAGGCACTAGTCTTAGCACATTTCCCATTACGCAAAGGTAGCTGGCCTGACATAATATTGGAATGACCTGATGTAGGCTCAAATACAGCAGCAGCTAGGAGATAATGATGCCTTAAGTTGGGATGCTATTTTACTGAGTGCACTTAAGCTTCAATCTGGCGATGAGCAGATAGTGCTGACTGCCCCTAAACCAGATACATAGGTCTGGAGACCAAGAGATAGAGATGGGGGAGGGAGGTGATCCTTCTCATTATCATGCCTAATAAATCCCTTGAAGAGTTTTGCTTTGTGTCCCTACAACCTTGGGCTCAGTAGGTTGGGAGGCCTTAATGCCCAAGGGAGAAGTGCTTCCACCAGAGAACAGTTATGGTTCTGATGGCTTAGAAGCTGAACCTGCCCCCTACTCATTTAGGGCACTTTATGCCAATAAACCAATAAGCAGAGAAGAAGATCACTGCAGTGGTGGGGCAATTATCCCAATTACTTGGGGGAAATTGGTTTGTTCCTACACAATGAAATAAAGAAGGACTATGTTTGGACTCTGGGAATTCATGGGGAGTGCTTCTTCATAGTCCCTTGCCTGAAAGGACTGGTCTTTAAAAGCTAGAGCAATACATCAAGAATTCAAATTTTAAGGGAATGAAAGTTTGAGTCATCCTTCATCCAAGTGAAGAACTTCACCCAGATGAGATGCTGGCTGAGAGTCTACTATCAAAAGGGTAGAAATGGTAGCACCAATATGTGAAAAGCCAAAATGCAAGTACCTGAAGCCTTGACCCCATAGCAGGTGTCACTGCACAGATGGTTCCAGGGGCCAAGTGAGTCATGTGAATGAGAGAGGTGAGCTGGGTAGAGGCTCTAGTGAACTGAGAACATAAACCCTCTCTATACAGGGTGGCCACTTATCAGCTCCATTGGATTGTTGCCGCATGAGAAAGTCCATAGAGTATGGCCAAAGAAACCCAAGTCCACATTTTTACACAATATATTTTTGTTTCAAAACATTAACAATTATTCCATTAAAAAACCGCACTTCATTGATCAAACACATCAAGCTTCGTGGCCACTAGGTTTTAACTGCTACCCTACGGTCATGGAAAGAGAAACTGATTGAATGAGGATCCAAGCCAGAGGCGTTGATCATAGCAGAAGAGTGAATAGTTACCACACAAGGTAGAAGCAACTTCATTCATGTAATCCACAGTTCTAGTAAGGGGGATGGTGGAGAAATGGAGTGACAACCAGCTATGCTGATGTGGTCAGAAGAACCTGAGACACAGCAAAAGGGCTAAGAGTAGACATCAGAGTTTAAGCACTTTGAGGCACCAGAAGAGTTTCCCTTGGGTGACCTCCTTTCTAGATATTTAAGAAAGAATGATGAATTCATTCGAGTATTAGTAAAGGCTAGTCTCTTTTCTTATAAAGCTAGTTTGATCGCCTGTTCTCTTCTACAAATGTCATAAATGTCACAGGATTTACCTACTAGGGCAGTTTTCTAGGAATCTTTTTTGGATACTCTTTCCCAAGAAGATGTCTTTTGAAAAACCCCCTCCCTGGGGCCAGGTAATATTCCATCATGAATGGTTGTTAGATGCCTCAACCCAGATCACTTTACCATTGTGTAATTTTGTACTCTTTGGAAATTTCTACCAGTTTGGCTCTTACTGGAACATCAGTCCATTCAGCTGCCTCTAGAGGAAGCTCCTTGCTCAGCAAGGATGGAGAAAAAAGAGAAGGGAACTGAAGGAGAATGAGAGGGCCGGTTGCTGGCTGGTTTCTTCTGCCTTCCCTCCTGGCCCCTGGCTGCTTTCAAGGAGCTCCTTCACTGGCTAGATCTGCCTCCTGGGGGCCTCATACTCCGTTCTGGTGTTTGTCATCAGAGGTTGTAATATGCTGGGAAGAGCTTAGATTTGGAATTAGAAGACTTGTGTTTGTGTCCTGCCTCTAATAACTATGTGCTCCTGGCAATCATTTAGCCACTCAGGACTTCAGTGACAAAATGAGAATAATATCTATTTCTGTGTTTTTTATCCAACTCAAACACATGTATATAAAAGGCTTTTTATAACCTCTATAACCTCACATAGATATAGGTCAGATGGCTCTTGCCATTGATATTAAAAATATCTATGTGTAAGCACAGAGGAGTTGTGGCGAAGGCACACATTCATAAAGGTTCCTTTTCTTGTAAAATAGAGTGGATACTGGGAAGTGTCTGCCCAGCCAGGTCTGTATTTCCCAGTCTCCTTTGCCTTTGGGTGGGATAAAGTCATGAGCACTTCCTAATGGAATATAAGCAAAAGTAATGCATGTCACTTCAGAGCCAAGGAAATTTGAAGTGTGTGTGCCTTCTCGAATTTTCTTCTTGCCTGGCACTGGAAGAGGAGCACGCCAAGTCCTCAGCGAGGGGCAGAAATGCAAAATGGAGAAATGCAAAATGAAGTGGATTTCCTGGATCATTGTGTGGAAGGAAACTACCTGCTTCCTGGGCACATCCTCGCCAGATTATTGCAAGAGTGAGGAGCAAACTTTCATCCTGCTACGCCTCTGTGATCCTCGGGTTTACTTGTTATAGCAGCGAATATTAGCCTGGTAACAAATTTGGGAGCGGGAACATGTGGTTCAGTCAGTAAAAAGTGCTAAAAATGAACATGTGTGCAAAGGCTGGAAATGTCTTTTTTCACACTAATACACAGGCCATGGGGCCAGTGAATTCCAAAAGGACCTCTGCAATGCTCTGTCAGGTAAAGTTGTTGTTACACATACACACACATGCACACGTGCACACCTATAAACATGCAGGTGCACACATCACTTTTGTGTATGTTTTCCAGAAGACCAGAGGGAAAGGTAGAAGTAAGAGCCTCCGAGGCCATTGAAGAGCTTATCTGTAGTTCAGGAAACTAGTCCAGAGCAGAGATAGAGCGGTGCAGGTCCACGGAACCAAGGAATGACAGCCTCCAGGGCAGTACCTGGGGCTTCACCAGCTCTTCTTCTCAACCCTCTTTCCCATTCTCTCTGGTTTATCCCAGCCTCTCCCTTGACAAGAGCCTGAGATCTAGATAACCCATAAATGGCTCAAAAAGGGGGAATGGTAGGTACAAATGGATCTCATGACTTAGCATCTATCATGTAATTAGCTAAAGGGCATTCTTCATTTGCATCTTAGCGGCTGGCAAAGAACTGAATGAGCCCGTTAGCCAAATCTTTCTCCTTGCCTACTTTTTCGTGTTGTTTCATGTCCCCTTGAATGCTATACTCTAGCCAAGCTGGCCAGCGCTATTCCTGGACGACACTATAACCTGTTTACCCCTCTTACCAAGCCCCCTTACCAAAAGATTCTTCCTTCAAGATCCTACTTAAATGTTATGTGCTCTGTTTTTCCCGATGCTTCCAGGTTGAGTTAGTGTTTCTGGTGGTACCTGTTTATGGCATTCTTAGAGCACTCAGAACTAGAATTTTTATTTGTACCTTGGTGGTTCGTGTGCTTCATAGGCCCCTTCCCAACACTTGGCTTTTTGGAAAGGGCAATAGTACCTATGATGTCACCCCTCTCCTTTTCTGAGTTGTTCAGGCTGGGCCTTCAGACCAAACTCCCAATCCATAGGCACCCCACCCCCAGCTTCCAACAGAGGGTTCTGCCTTTCAGGAAGAGCCCTTTGGGGATGGGAGATTGGTCTCATTCTCTCCATTAAGAATTCATTCTCAAGAGAAGAGGGATGTCCCAGTCAGTTGTGGGAATGGAGCTATACAGTTATGCCATAGTGTCAGGGCCAGTGGCCACGCTCGGCCATGGGTCAGACAAGCAGAGCAGAGGGAGCACCTTGGGAGGGAGTGGAAGGGGCCAGATCTGAGGGGGAGACAGAGCAAGGACTGGAGGGACTATGCCATTTGGGGGAGGGGAAGAGCAGACTTGGTTCCCAAGGGCTTTCAGCCTCCTGTTGTCAGCTGTGCCTTCTGTCTTGGGTTCCATGAGAGCACCCCCTTCACCAGGACTTTGCAGCATTGCCCCCCACCCCACTTCTTGGGCGAGGTCACTGGGTTTCTGTTTCTTGGGACCAAAAGAGCCCTGGTTAAGAAAACATTACCTGTGCCTCCGGACCATGAGTTGCTTGAAGTCTTCCGTCTATTACTAGAATGTAGCTCAATGCTTTGACGGTGTTCAAAATCCACTTGTTGCACAGATGATGAGTCAACAAATGAATGAATGTGCCTACTGGTAATAAATACAAGGCCCTGTTTGCCTGGCTGGACTTCTGCCCCACCGTGCCTTTCGGATACAAAAGGCTCTTTCCTTTCATCACCACAGCTCTGCTGCTTCTGTCCCCCAGCATCGCATCTCCAGCTTTTGATAGGTGGAATTTCCCTGAAGCATTTTTTTGCTTTAAAATTACTGGGTCTGGAACACTGGCCTCTGAGGGGATGCAGAGGCCGACAGGAGATACAAATAGGAGATGACACTTTCACCTCAACCACATCTGCTCCAGAAGAAAAACCCCAGCTGGCCCCCTGGACCTCTTCCTAAAGAAACATGGAAGGAGCAAGCTGTATTTAGAGAGATATAAGTATAGCTTTTATTTTTTTTTTAAACCAACCCAACATTTCCACTGGCAACTGTCAACATAGCTTATGACATGAGCACTGTTTCTTTTTTAGTTATTTTTTTCTTAAAAAAATGTGTTTAAAATTAAACAGGTGTTTTTTTAATTTCTCTTTTTTCCCTTAAAAAATGTATTTATGTCAATGCAGAAAGCCTAAAGATCTGTGGGCAGTTTTGTGATGAGCTCCTGTGTGTGTCCGTGTGTATGTGTGCACGCACGCGCACACGAGCGTGTGGGTTTTAAAGCCAGGTCCTTTTCAAATTTGTTGGGAAAAGGTCTGTAGGCCACGGCAATCTCTTCTTCTATAAACCCAGGCTCCGTAGGATGATAGCAACTAAGGTTCCTCTCAGTGGGGCAAGAAGTAGCCCACAGGCTGGAAAAAGAGCTTTGTGAGGTTTAAAAACAAGCAAGAATGTGGGAGAGATGAGAAATTCCAGTTCCTCTCTAATGAAAATGCTTTCAAACATGACCTGAGGGTCCAGGAGAGGTGGAAGGAGCCCCTGGTTTTCTTATCAACCTCTTGGTTGATTAAAAAAAAAAATCTCAAAAAGTACAGTCAGACCTCTCAGTGTGGCACATTAGAAAGTGAGGGGCTGGCGAGGCTGACATTTCTCTGAAGCACTGACGCTTTTAAATATAATCTTCCCCCTTCAAGTTCTCACAAGGTGGACACCTCTTCTCCTCAGCCTCAGATCCAAAGCCAAAGATACTCAAGAAGCCATCTATGCCTTTTGTCTCCCCAGCTGCCCTTTGTACTTTTCCTATTCCTGTCCCTGGTCTCCCATGTGGTGGGTCTTCCCGCCCAAGGATGCACGTATAGACTCGGCCCCAGTGAGATGGGCAGAGTAAACTGGAAAGGGCAGGGAAGGAACCATGACTTTTTGTTTTAAACTGGATTTCGACAGAAGCATATAAAGGTCTTCCTGCCCTTGCCGCAGCCCTGGTTCTTCAGCCCGTCGCATGGGGGGGCAAACACACTCCCACCCAAATGCCAGTGCTCTCCCACTGAGAAAGAAAGCAGATGTTGGGGGGTGTGTGTGTGCCGGACACCGCTGGAGCCAAATGACAGCTGTTACCCGAGGAGGGGGGGGAGAGGGTGCCACTGAGCATCCTGCCTCTCCCTGTCACTCCCAGTGAGTTCCTCCACAGCACCTGTGTTAACCGACTTCAGAAAGAAAAGACAGACGAGCCAACAATGAGCGACACCTGATGGCAAAGTGAGCACAGTGTGGCTACGATGAAGAGAGAACCGGAAAGTGGCCTGGTGGGGGGCGGGGGCTCGGGGCAATAGGACTCACTTCCACCCCCAGCAGCTGGGGGACAGTGTGGGGATGCCACCAACAGGACAGACGCGGAAGCCCTGCCCCCAGGGAAGGAGAAGAAGCCAAGGGATAATCGGAGGGTGGTGGAAGGTTTGACCTCTGCTGTGGGTCAGGACACGGACGGGAAGATGGGGAGGAGGTGGATTTGTGGCTGTTGTTGGTTTGTATTGAATTAAATACTTTGTAAAGGGTGTTTCCTCCACTCGGTTTCACTGGTTAAGACTCTGCCCTTTCAGTCCCACTGCCGGGGGCGCCTAGGTCGGGTGAGTTTCCTGGGGCCTCTGCGGGCTGCTCCCCGCCGGCGAGGTCACGGTGGCCAAGTGCCCTTCTCTCAGGAGAAGTCCGAGGCGTGTGCAGCGGAGGCCCTGCGCCCAGGCTCAGAAGCCCTTGATGTAGCAGTAGGCCTCCAGCGTGGCAAAGAGTATGTACAGGAGCCACAGGCCCACGAAGAGCCACGTCGTGGCCAGCTTGCAGCCGCGAGGGCCACCCAGCTCCCCGCCCAGGTGGGGCCGCCGGCGGTACAAGAGCACACTGATGCACACGAACGCGAAGATGGTGAAAAGGGTGACCGAGAAGGCCAGCGTGCCGGCCGACACGTAGAACTCCTGTCCCTGCAGGGCCCAGTAGATGGCGGCCACGGACCAGGCCAGGCCGATGCCCAGGAAGACGTTGATGGCGTTGCTGCCCGTGACATTGCCGATGGAGGCATCAGAGTACAGATCCTGGATGGCCGCGGCTTTGCTGGCAAACATGTCTGGAAGAGGGAGAGACGGTGGGAGCTGGAGAGAGCCTGAGATGCGGAGGGCCCCCCACTCCCGCCCCGGCCCCACCATATGTCCAGAAGGCAGCTGGGGCCCCAGGCCAAGCTCAGGAAGGAGAGGCAGGGGTTCTGCCATGAATAGGCTATGTGGCCTTGGACAGGTCACCTCACTTCTCTAGGCTTCAGGTTCCTCATCTGCTGGGGTCTGAAAGATCCCTAAGGGCCTAGGTCCCGATATTTACTGAGTGGGTTTGCTGTTCCCTTTGGATTTTTCTTTTTCTTCTTCTTCTTCTTTTTTTTTTTTTCCGGTAAAGGGAGTTTGCTATTTCTCCATGGGCCCAGGGAACCTTGGCCGCCTGGGAAGCTGCTGAGGATAGATGCTGATTGTGACCATCGTGCACCATATTAGCGCACATAAACAGTCACGGTATCCCCAGGGCTCAGCATTGTGTTAGGGGCTGGATTTATGCGGACAGAGACATGCCAGGGAACCATGAGGTACGGACTCAAGGAAGACAGGACTCTGTCTCTGTATTTAGTATATGGGGCACGGGGCCCTGCGAGCTGCTTTACTTTAGATGTTGGCCTAGACTGCAGGCGTTGGAAGGGCTGTCAGGGACATCTAGCCACCCTCTGATTTCACAGGTAAGGATAATAAGGGTCAACCAATCTACTCAAGGTTACACGGGCGGTTAACAAGACATTTGGTCCTTAAGCTCTCATGGATGGGCCCTTTGCATATCATCACCCCAAAGAATTTCGGGCAAAGCCATGAAATCAGCTGAGTGCACCACTGTGTAACCTTTCTCAAGCCCCTGATGCTGCCAGCTGCTCCCTGACCAAGTGCAAGGACTTGGAAGTGTCCCAAGCTTGTCCTGGCTTGCCTCCTTCTTGCCAGTTTTCTCAGATATGCCAGAGAAAATCTCTTGCCTTTTCTTACCCATGACCTTGCTTTTCCCCCTCTGATCCTCTGCAATTTCTTTCCACATGGGTCCCTTTTCCCACTCTGATAGTTCTGCTCCTTTCCCTCTGCTAGTGCCAGTCCCTTGAGGCCTGGAGAACAGAGATCACAGGGCATCTCCTCCACAAAGCCTTCCACGGACCATCCGTCTAATTTCCTACCACCTGACGCATTTCCAGGAGAGCCAAGGCTCTTGCATCACTAATGTGCAGATCATCCCACTGCTCTGTGCTGGGCTTTGGGGACGAGGTTTCCCTGGAGTGTCATGTCGATTCAGTTACCCTCCAGGGGTATTTATTCTCCTAGTCCAGGAAGGGTTTCCCTGGGTCCAGCCAGCAGAGTCCCGTCTGATGGGATTCAACCTAATCCTCTTGGCGGAGGACACTCTCTCTTCCTTGCTGTGGCAGCGGGGAGGCTCCCTGGCAGGAGTTCAGGTTCAGATGTCCTGGACACCCAGCTGAACTAAGTCAGGAGCCTGAGCTAACACAGCCCTCTGCCTGCTAACTGCTCCTTGTCCTTCCAGTCCAGCTTATATAAGCCTCTCTTGGAAGCCATCCACGAACCAGGCCAGCCCCGTCCCTCCGTCTATGCTGACACAGCACCTCTACTCTCTTGTCATTGAACTTAAACTGAGATGATTTCAATTATGGGAGTTGAATAGTTTCTGCCGCTATAGCTGCTGAACTCCACTCGGAGCGGGGAGCGTGCCTGCCCACCTTCCACAACAGCCTCCACAGCTAGCACGAGACTGCATCGGGCTCCGTGAATATTTGCCTAATGAATGAATACATTCAGGCTTGCTCTTGTTCGTGTCTCTGGGTGTTTATGCAAAAAGAAAAGAATATGTAATTCATCGTACGAAAGGACACGAGCTCACTAAGCTTCCTCTCCTGTCCCATCAGGAGACAATTTGTACTCACAGGTGTCCTTCTAAGAGTGGGAGCCAAGAATGCTCGCGAAGATTTCCAGGGTGACACCTTCCAGTGGGCCAATCTTTAGTCTCTGCGGCTGCCAGAGACACGTGGGAGGACTGTATCTATAGTCTTTGAATTGTGTCGTTTGTGGCCTTCATATCACGTGGAGGTTCAGAAAGTGGGCCGCTCACACGGGCAGCCAATTTAGTTCCGTGGGCCTCAGTTTCCTCATCTGTCACGTGGGGATAATAACGATCCCGATTACATAGGGATCTGGTGAGCATTACAGAGAAAAAACATGTCAGCTGTGTGGCACACACAGAGCCCGACACATCAAAAGTGTTCAAGGAATGTCTGCTCTCACTAGAAGTGTTGTCAGGAATCCCTTTGACTTCCGAGCACCTTCGGGGCAGAGGCTCTGTTAGCTCAGAGGTAATAAGAAGATCTTAAGGCAAAGTGGAAGGGGTCACTTGGACCCAGTAGTAACCTCTTTGCAAACCCAGTCTCCCCTCACTCTTACCTGGCACAGAGGTGCCAAATGCCACAAAGACAACAGCTGTGACAGAGTCCTTGAGGCCAATGGTGCAGCCAAAGTGGGAGGCCAGGTCCCCGATGATGGCCGTGAGCATGCCGATGATGAGAATGGAGACGACAAAGCAGGCCCAGCCGTGACAGTACTCCGTGGGGGGCACGCAGGCAAACAGCACCTTCCAGAAGACGGTCAGAAAGTGCATGACGTAGTCAAAGCAGGACGGCAGCCTCTCCTCGCCTGATTCATCCTCATCCTCGTCCCCTGCTGCAGACAAGATAAAACAGACCCCGGGGAAGGGCAGCGAGGTCAGGTCCCCATTCAGGAAAACTCAGGTCAACTTAACATGGCAAGCATTATTAGCGGGCAGGACACTCCCGCTCTCTCCTGAGCAGCAGTGTGGGCCAGGTTGCGGTTGCCTGAAAACACTTGGGAAAGGGGAGCCAAGTGGGGGGTGCCCCACTGGTCAAGGTGAGGGCAGGGCAGCAGGGAGGGTGGGAGGGAGAAGACAGAGGAATAGGGAGAGAAGGGAGGAGAGAGAACAAAGGGTCCGGGGTTGGGGGAGATCACAGGAGGGACAAGGTGATGAGGCAGAGAGGAGGGTGGAGGCTTCCTCGGTTGCCTGGGCGAAGAAAAGCAAAATCAGCTGTGTGTCTGAGCACCTCTCTAACTTTCCTGATCCGCCTGCTGCAGTAACCTCCTGGTTCTAGTGGCCATCCATCCCCAGAGGCATGGCTGTCATTCCAGATCACATGGGCATACCAAAGAACCAGCACCATCCTCCTGATATCCGGTGGGACAGCTTGTCCTCACCAGGAAACAGGGGTCAAGTGGCCCGTTCAGCTGTCCAGGAGGAGAGGATGTGCTGAGGCCCGCTGGCACCCGGTCTGGGGCAGCCTCAGTTAGGTTTAACACGATCGGAGGAAGCAAGGGTTTTAATGAGCAGGAGTTAGGACATGTGAGTTCCAGTTGCAGCTTTGCCAGGAAGAGGATCTGTAAGCTGGGGAAAATCACCTCTTATTTCTAACCCTCAGTTCCCTCATTCAAGAAAGGAGGGGGTTCGATGATGTGGCCCATATTCTGTTTATTGTCCCCTTAGGGGCAAAGTAAGGTCATCAGAGGGTGTCCTGGGGGGATCTTAGGCAGGCCACATGAGATGTGGGGGAGCAGCAGCTGAAGACACCCTCTCTTCCTGGCGGTCCTTCTGCTCTGGCTCCTGGGCTTCAGGGATGTGACCCTGTGGGTTGCTATGACAACAAAGCCTCATGAAAGAGACAAGGCCAGTGGAGCTGGGCAGAAATGCCATGGTGCCAAGAGGCACTGTGGATGGTGATGGAGACACCTTGTCTGGGGCCCTGGCTGTGCTCTGGGCCACCACTGAGGAAGCCTGCCAGTGAATGGCCAAAGAGAGGTCTGGAATCATCCAGGGTGGAGGTTTGCCAGTGTCAATGCAGGGAATTTACAAACTCTGGATCCCTGCATCTCTAATCAGAGTAGTCCTCCAGTTAACAGAAAAGGAGGGCCAAAATAATGAGAGGAAGGAATGACGGAGACCAGAATTTAATGAGTTCTGTTTGGCACCGGCCTCTATCATTCTGCTTTGCTGAGAAAGGTCGAAATGGTTCCCTTTTTGAATGAGAAAATTGGGGTAGAGGGAGGGTAACTTGTCCCAGGTCACACAGCAGAGCCAGGATTGGAAACCAGCAGGTAGCCAGGCTCTCCCAGCTACCCCATGATTCTTCTCTGAAGTGACCTGATAGAACAGGCCAACATCAAGGACTAGATCTGGGATGCAGAAGCCTTCCCAGAAATGTAGCTGCGGATGGGGCTGTGTTCTCCCTTCTCTGGCATTGCCTGCTTCTCTCGCCAAGGCCGGTGCCCATCTTGAGACCCTCTTACCTGCACTGACAGTGATGGCCTCCATGAACTGGTCCCTCCAGGAATGGGTCCCCACAACCATGGCCAGGTTTGTCTTCTTGATCAGTTTGTCCACCGTATTCTGTCAGGGAGATAAAAACTTGGAATCATGAGGTTAGAACGCTCAGAACTGTGGAGGAGTCTGATGCTTCAAGGGGATGAAAGATGTCTTGCATTCTGGGCATATCCACATGGGTTCTGGGAGTAATGGCCTTGGATGATATCTTCTGGGTCAACATTTCTATTTCTCTTTCTTTGGTTGTGATGGCAGATATGGGATACTTAGAGCAATACAATAAAGCATAATGGTATTAATGCCAATAAACGTTGCCCCAAAGTAGTAAATTTTAGAATTTTTGTTTTTAAAATTCAGTTAAACAATAGAGATAATACATACAGGGGCTTTATAGCCCATTTATTCCATTTGTTATGTTTCCTCCCAATATTCCTAGGATATAAATGGCTAGGGCTCTTTGTTCCAGGTTACAAATGGGGACATTGACACTGGGTGAGTAAGTGATTTGTTCAGCTTCAACTTCATTAATGAGTGGTGAAATTGGAACAAAACTTCTACCTCCCACCGCATTACTCTGTTATTCAGTTAGGTCTCACTTATGGCCTGACCTTGAACTCAAAGGATTCTTCAATGATGACCTCTAGTTTGGGGTGTTCGCCCAATACTGGCTTTCCCATTTCTGCTATCCTCTTGGCCTCCTCCTCCTCCACAGTCAGCTTTCTGTCTGTCACCTCTGCAACAAAACAAAATCAGACTAGCTTTAGCACATTCACCACTCCCTAGGAATCTAAAGCTCAGGGCACAAAGCAAACTCTTCTCAAGAGTAGGGACTTCAGGTACTTTTTAGTGTCTCTTTCTATAACGTTTTATGACCATCAGACCATGAGAGGGTCCCCTGCAGGCCTGGGATAAGTATTCCTATTTCCATCTTATAACTGGGTGAGCAACCTGACCCAAAGACCTTCCAAGAAATAGCACCTAGTGAAGTCCCCAAGTCATCCGGTGAGATACTGGAGAGTTGGGAACAAAAGCATTTAACACTTTTGAATTGTTGGGCCTGACTGTTCAACTACTTGATATAAAAGTTCTTGGAGGCCAGAACCACATGTTAATCCAAAGGGTATGTCTACTGGTTCCTGTTAACATCTGTTTCCAATGACGTTGGGACTGTGCCCTCTATAGAGGAGAAAGCAGGAATATCTACACTCCATACAAGTGAATGTTGTCCTCACAGTGAGAAACTTGGAAGAGTTCCTGAAAGATTTCCTGATTATCCAATGAAAGGTCCCCAGGATTTCTGTAGGAACCAGGCATATTTCTTCTGGAACAGAAATACTCATTCAACCAAAACCAAAAGGAAGCTCTTCCTTTACATTTTTTTTTTGAGGCATTCCCTGTGTCCCTCAGCATCTTGACTCATTTACCAGAGATCCCTTCTCATGTTGAATGGTGCGAAAAATTTTCCACTTCAGCTGGTGAGTCCATTTTAAGACCATTTCACCACGAAGACATGTTTTCTGGATTAGAGTGAAATAGAGATTGAATCTTTTTATTCCCCTTTGATTAGAAAATTGCTCTTGGCAGCCTGTTTCTTTCAGAGATCATTTAAACATCTTTCCTTCCAAGCCCACATTTTTATATGCAATTAATTCTTTTATTGAGTTCCTTAATTGCTTTCATTCCACACAGTGAATATCCTATGGGAATCCTTTAGTCCTTGGATAATCTCAAGGACAAAGTGGGTCAGAGGCCAAGGAGGTCTTCTTTTCTCTATAACCTGGGGGTTGGTGAAGCGTAGGGATGGGTGAGGCTCGAGCTCTTGAAGTTGTAAGGAAAGGAATTCACTGGAAAGACGATAAGCCAAGAGTGTAAGTTATCAGAGAGGCTGTTTTACAGAATTTTCTTAGTTGTTTGAATGAAGATGGGAAGGAAGTATGCAGTGGGTTCCTGAGCTGGCTGTTCCACTGAGTGCTTCTGGCCCCAAACACAGAAGACAATCCCAAAATGTTTGGGAGCTGTCCGTGGTGCTGTCCTCCTGCAAGCGTTGGTGATGACTTTCAGAAGGAATTACTTCTTAAGGATCAATGTCCTGTCTATTTCTAAGTAAGCAGACACCCTCTAGCAATCTAACTTTATTCAATCCATTGATTCTGAGTCTTTTTTAAGTTAACTATGAAGGTAAATCTGGGTATACCTAGGGTTCTGGCTATGAAGTCAGTGATCCTAGAAGCCAGGTTGCAAGCTACTGTGAGAAAAAGCCTTTAGAAAGAGACTTATAGATTCCTTAAAAGCAAGGGTACTTTTTCCCTCTACTTGTAGATTTTGGCACCATATCACAATGGCGATCCTAGCAGTGACAGTATTATTCTACTCCTCCCTCCCCAATGCCCTCATGTCATACTTTACATGTGCCTCAAGAACTCTATACCAATGTAATGAGCTCTCCAGTGACATATAAATGTACCTGTCTAACCCCTTGTCTAGCTATCAATCTGGCACTATATCCATCTGGCAGGATATTGATCTACCTACTGACCTGTCCACCCCTGTGGTGACAGTCAGTTTTTCCATCTAGCTTTTTGCAAAAATCTGACAAATACCAATCCTCTATCTTTGGATCTCCCACAGCCCCACAGAGGAACTCCAAATATATCAGTAAAGTGATTGATTCACATGCCTTAAATCAACTCTGATTTGGTGTCTTGGTTTGATAGTAATTCTATTTCTGTAATGATCATTCCTTTACATTCAAACTACTTTCTTGAGAGAGTGACAAGTTTCATCTAAAAGACCATAATGACTGTGATAGCTTGTTTATGTAACTCCTCAGAATCTCAAGTGAAGGTAGGTGGGTAGGATAGATGATTTTGATATTTGGACTGACTGAATAAACTCTCAGATCACAGGAAAGGGGGAGGGGAGGGAGAGAGAGAGAGAAAGACAGAGAATATGAATAGGATGAAAGATTGAGCAAATATTGGAAGAACAACGAGCTTGCCAGGCCAGACAAGAACAGATTGCTCTCAATGCTGTACAGGTACCCTCAGAAAAAAATGGGGTGATGCAGCTAGTGTGTTCACTCCGAGGTCCCTGAGCTTGGTGGTGTAGCTCAGAATGAACGCATTTGCTCTTTTACCACTGGACATTGTTAATCATGTTTGCTTGTCCACCCAGGAAAATTCAAACAAGAATGTGAGATTTCCAGTGAGTTTTAAGTCTAACCATGGGCTCCTAGATTAAAAGTTTACGGACTGAAAGATCTAGAAAATGATACCTGCTTTTCTTATTTTAGCTTCTATTGGTATTTTTGCAAATATGTTCAAAGTACAAGAAAGCCTAAATTGAATCACCAGTCTTTGTTGTGTGTCTATGTGTGTGGGAGGCATGGGGGTGGGTGGAAGCAAGAGTTGGAACAAAGAAGCCC
>ML110047.1:0-12179 GCA_003697995.1 Taxidea taxus jeffersonii | reverse complement strand
TTTTTTTTTTTCCCCAGGGAAAAGAAAAAAAGGTTTGCCTATGTTTATTGTTGTTATTGTTTAAAGGCTCCAAGGAGGTCAATGTTCTTTATATATTGCCCTTCTCAAAACTCAGTGCAGCCTATTCGTAATTTTGAATACCAGTGAATTCTGTAAGATGTTTTGCCTCTCAATTTTTTTTTATATCTTCAAAGAGCTGATGAATTTAAAGTGTTATTTTAACTTATATTGAGACATCTTGCATAGCTCACTCTGCCCGCACAGAGAGTTATAGAATTGCAGATATGCTGGAAATGCTTTCCTATCTGCTCACAAAGTTGGATATCGTTTATGATTTCATTACACTGATTCAAGCGTACTCCCAAAGAAGGTGTTCATCCTACAACAGAACCTAGATTCTGCATGAGAATGTGCCCAAAATAAATTCCCCCAAATTTCTATTTCCAGCCAGATAATTGTCCCCACCACCCATAATATCGTAATTCTTCTTCATGTTCATGGCACATGTGACTTCAAGGGTCAATGACAAATGAACCAAAGTTCTAGCAATTTAGGTCTCAGCTGTAATGAGATGGAAGATCTCCAGGATCAGTAAAATTCCAGACTCTTTTTAAAAATTGCTTTTCACTTTCTCACAGCAGTTCCTGATTATTTTCCCCTGGGTCCCTCAAGATCAAAGTATTTTCTTTCAAATCCCATCACGATCCCATTAGGAGCTTCAGCCCTGACTCTCACCCTCTCTTGCCCTACAACATAAGATGACAGATGAACGGAGACTCGGGGGAAGTCCATGACCCACTCTCTGTTTGTAAGTTTCAACTCTCTCCCTGGTCCCAGAGAGAACCGGTTCTGCCTTTACCCACATCCGCTGACAGAAGTGATGCTCAAAGAATTGTCTACTTCCTCACAATTACTTCAAGTGGGGAAATAAAGCTCTCAGGTTACCTGGAGCCCGCAGTTCCTATTAAATAAATCAAAGGACATTGGTCTTAAACTAAATAATGGCACTGGCGAGAAGTAAGAAAGAGGGGGCAAGACACCTCTTACCTGGAGACAACAGGAGCGCTGTTTGCAAATGGATACCAGACAAGGGGAAGAAAGAAAAGGAAAGAGCATTAAGGTCCCATCTTGAAAGTATCCCCAGGCTTTGTGGTTGTAGCAGGATAAGGAAGGTAGTGAGCTTAGTGTGTGAGAGCCTTGCAGCCACATGCAAAAGGCAGCATTTGGAGCATGTGCAGCCACAGCAGCAGCAAGAGGTGTAAGCCACTGGAGGGACTGCTGAGCACCAGAGCCCTGCAGCCTGACTTTCCCCACACATTTTCTACAGCTCTGGGCTCGAAGGGAAAAGGAAAGAGGATGGGGAATCCAGGAGAGTGGAGCAGAGACAGAGTTAGTTATTCGTGATGTTCTAAGAAATCAGATTATCATATCCATTCTGTAAAAGAATGAGGATCTAATTACCATGAAAACTATATAGTGTAGCTGGCTTATCAGTGGGGCATATGGCCCTAGGGCTTCAGGGTCCTGAGCAGTGGCCTACAAGAGTGGAACAGTGCTCAATCCTGTGTCTTCTAGTCCTAACTTTATAACCAGATCGAGCTTAGCTTCCCAGTGCCCATACCACTTCCATGGCCACAAATAGCTTCCTAGCTACCACACTGGCCAGAACTTGGGAGTTCCCCTCAAAGAAGGACCTCATGAAAAGCTAATTTCGGTAAAATGTCTTCTTTGAATGGTTTATCTTTTTAGAGATACAGCCTGGAGATTAGGGGAATACCATTTGGTATTACCTGTGCCTGGCAAAGTCACGGGCAACTAGTAGGTGTTCGGTAGAGATTTCTTTTCTTGCTACCTACTTTGGCAATTGTATTTTTTATAGATTCTGTGGTGCTGTGTCCGGCAGGGTGGTGTCTTTATTCCAGAAAGGACAGGCTAAATAGGGTCCAGGTATCCTGGGCCAGAGAAACTGTCATACAGAAAGCTATTTGTAGATGGGAGATGACGAACTGTAAGGCCCCTACATGGACTGGGAAGCTGAGTTAGCTGTACCTAACACACAGGGCATCCCTAGCTCCCAAATTTGTACTTATGCTAAAAATTTCTTGTGACATACCATATTTTCCCCTCAACGGTATGTCAGTACATCTCAGTATCTCAGTACAGCCCCACACTCCCTGGCTCTTGTCATATAGAAGTCTGGGAACATCCCACTACATCCTCGTGGTACGTCTGGTGACTGATGGTGCTGGGGAAGAAGTGGGGATGGTGCCTGTGAATTGTTTCTCCTAAAAATCTCTAGGAATGCAGCTCGGGCCAATGATCCATCATTTCACAGTCACAGCCACTGAAGACACTTGTGGATTGAGAATTTTTATGCATATGAGCAGAGCGAACAGCAGTTGACTTTTTCTGGTTCCTCCCATCTGGAATTCCAAGGGGGTAATTGAGTGACTCTCTTTGCTACACTGAGATGGATAAACAGACAGACAGATAGCAAGAGAGCTTGTTCATTCTGCTCCCTTTATGGAGCTGCATGGAAGCAGAGCCCTTCCTGGCCCCCAGGCTCCAGGGGAAACCAGAAACCCAAATACATCAGTGAACCCAGGTAGGTCAGACAAGAAGAAGCTCTTCCAGAAAGGTCCCTGCTGGCCTGGTTTTCAATCAGAAGTCCCTCCCAACCCTAGGATCATCTCTATCACAAGGAGAGGGCTTGTAGTCAGTGGAATGGTACTATTCTCTGGTCATTGTCTCCATGAATTTGAGACTTTCCACTTAGCAGTTACAGATGGGTCAGCGAGACCCAGATAGGCCAATTCTGAGTGACACAACACCTCCAGGGTGTTTTTCCTGCTGCTGTTGATGAGAGAATCTGCAGCTGAACTTTCCCCTGTATTGATCCCCAGGGTCAGGTGAGCATCATTTATCCCTGCTCAGACACCCCAGGGACATACAGGAAATAGCATCGCTCTGTGAGTAATTGGAAGCATCTGGGCAGCTTGTCAGGGTGAGCCCACTGACGTGGTAAGAGGGGGTACAGACAGGCCCCATGACTGGGGGAGAGTGCTTTCCTTTCCACATGAGGCTCCCAGTGTCCAGGCCCAACAGCCTCGACCATGCTGCTCGGCGTTGCCCTCCGATGTCTACTTCGGGATTCTGGCACCTCTAAGCCACGGCAACCAAGTGTCCTATTCATCCCCTCTTCTCCCTCCTCTAGCTTATCCAGAGCATTTAATCTCACCTCTAAAGTCTGTTTTATCTGCCAAGAATAGAATCTGCTATTTCAAATACAGTGCTTTTTTTTCCCCTTCGGTAACGCAATTGTCATTTTGACCATGCAAAGTCTATGCTGTCCTGAATGCCTAAGACTCCCCCACGCAGCCGTGGTCATGAAAAGCTTTCTACTGTACAGCTTCTCACTCGGAGAAAAGTGGGGAATTCTGAAAATCAGGATGGGTTTTCATGTGAGTCTGAATCTAGACAATCCATTTGTATGACCTTATGACCACCTTATGGTCTAATGCCAAAATATGGGAAGATGTGAAGACACTGAAAATAGACAATAGACCAGGAGGTCGGGAAATGCACATAGTTCCTATTGGCACCTTCAATCTTGGCATCTTGGTCACTGGGGAGACATGGAGGGTCCTTGCCTTCTCACCTACTCACTCCCCAGGAGTAGGCTCCACTAGGACTCTACTGACATCTCCTTGGACAAAGAGTCCAGGGCAAAAAAAGAGGGGTGTCCTCAAATGGGGAGTAGCCAAAGGCATTTGCATTTGGCCAAGTCTCTTGAAGAGCACAAGGTGTATCTTATGCCCCTCCCTGTCCTGCTGTTAATCAGGGTTTATTGGGGAGGCAGAAAAGAAGGAGGCCTCTTTACTGGTAGAATAAAGTTACGGATGGACTTTCAACCCATTCGTCATGTCTGGAGCCACTGCCTGCTTTCCAGCTACCCTGAATGATCTCTTGTGCTGCTTTCATTTGCACCTACGTAGCAGAGACTATGGAAATTGATAAATCTAGTTTACAATGCCCTTAGGTGTCTGCTGCATCCAACCAATCATGAGGCGGTGGAGTAAATGCACAAGGGAAGTAGGAATGAGGTAGGGCAGGTGTTGAGACAACTTCTGAGAATATTCTCAGTGGTAACAACTGGAGGACTGGCAATTTAAACAATGGAACTAGAGACTTTCCCCCCTCACTCGCACTCTGGCAGTCAGAATTATGGCGACATCCTATCAGGTGGCAAGGAGAGGATGAGTAATGGAAGATGGAGAGGGCTTTTGCCCCTAGGACACCAGGCATGCCCAAACCTAGGTAGATGCAGAACTGGTCAGATCTGCAGAGAGTCCCCAGAAGACAGTGAGAACTGATCAATCCTGTCAATAAGGCTTTAGGAGTATAGTTGCTGAATCCCTTAGATCTGTCCTTTAAGGAAAGGCTTTATGCTGCTCTTTGTCATGTGAATGTGGAGTCGTTGCAGAATAATCCCCCTTTTTTGACAAACAAGTGGATCTCACTGTTCCATCCTCCATGAGGCTCCCAGAAGCATCTCTCTCCTGAAGGGGAGTGTGAATGTTCTTCTCTTGGTACCTCCCAAGAGCACCCTTCTCCAATCCCACATATGTTCCTCCAGCACTTTCGAAGTAGTGGTTTCCAAACATTTTTCTTCAAGGGAAGAAATCTTTCCTTGTATCTTCCTTGGTTGCAACAAAATCAGTCCCTTAGGAATGGAACCCTAGCAGGTATTCCAAGATGCATGTCTTGAGGAAGGGAGAAGATGGGGCCACTCCTCTGGTGTGAGATGAGGGTTATCTTGGGATCTGGGTGATAAGCCTATTTGCAGATGCCAAGCCAAGGCAGGCTTTGGTGAACTGTATTGTTTCTCAGGGATCAAAACCCACTACACCATTTAGAGGCCCTTCTCTCCTATTGGAAAACCCATAAGCCAATACTCCGGGCCCACCCAGTGTCAGTTCTTTTCCAGGGCCCTCTGGCTGGGGAGATTCCCATACCTGGAATTATTGCTTTCTTTTTGCAGACTCCCAATTTTCTGCTTTAGGGATTGCATGGTCCTAAAGCAGCCTGAATAAAGGTAGAATGAGATGGGCTGGATGTCAAGGGGGAGGGAGAATAGTTCAGGACTCCAGATCATATGACTACTTCCAAAGCCAGCTCTGTCTCAGAGAGGTTTCAGAAGCTATGGCCTCGGACACTTGGTACACCTCTTCAAACCACGGTCTCCCCAGCTGTGAAATAGTCAGATAAAACACTTACCTCCATGAAGGGCAGAGGGACCTATGAACCACTCCGCAAGTGAATAACCCGCCATGCACTCAAGGAAGGTTGGGGAATGCAGCAGAAAACTGTCAAAGCATCATCGCAACATGGGCCCTGGCCCCCATCCCAGACTCTTCCCCCATTCAATCCAGGCTCAAGGGTGAAGGGTCGGAGGGCAAGAAGGCAGGAAAGGGCACAGACATGCATGGCATCACATTCCTTTCTTTTTCTTCTCCTCCCCACCCACCAAGGAGTTTCCACAGTTACAGCTTCCATGGATGTGTGGGGGCTGTGGGGGAGAGTGCCGGGGACAGCGGTGATCAGATCACTGGAGCACGGGGCAGGAGGAGGTAACTCGGTAGGGTAATGAGAAGTTGAGGCCGCAGCGCTGTCCAGAAGGTGGGAAAGGAGGACTGGGGAATCAGCTAAAGCTAAGAAGGCAGAGATGACACCGAAACAGGGTGAGAGAGAGAATACAGGAGGGAAAAGAATAAAAAAGTCCATTGGTCAAAAAGAGGAAAAAGGAAAAGGGAAGAAAATGGTGCGGGGTGGGGGCAGGGAGGAAAAAACAGAGTTGCTCTTTGTTGCTGTTGCTTTTCAGTTTAAATTTTTTTCTTTCTTTTTGTTGTTGTTGTTTTATTTTGTTTTTTTTGTTTGTTTGTTTGTTTTTAAAGAATCTCACACCTGATATTCCACGTTCCATCCATTTCGGTTCACCAAGGACAATGAAGAAATTCTCTTGCCTTTCGTATTCCTCCTCATCTACTATTTTAACCCTTATGGTTTTCCTGTAGGGACAACAAGAGAGAGAGTGTGTCGACTGGGTCGGTAGATTGGTTGGTCATTTGGAGCACAGCCTTTAAAATCATTCCCCATCACTCCTGGCACATGCAGCCCAGTCCCGCCATGGCGGCATCCGGCCAGACTACGGTGGATTGTATTTTTCTCATATAAAAAAACGGTCTCAGCTTTTCTTGTCTCCTTGGTCATAGTTTGCTTATGGGTATGAAGGAAAGGGAGCCAGGAGGCAAGGAAAAGTGGGCAAAGGAAGGGTTCCAGGAGGACAGGAGGGAAAGGGGAAGGGCAAGGGGGGTGCTGGTGGGAAGGAGTCAGTTTAGATCCTGCTGATGGTTAGTAAGAAGTCAGCTGGGCAGCACATTCCATGGGGTGTCACATGGTAACTGGCGTTTCCTCTGGAAGCAGGTAAACTACTGACCCATTGGGAACCATCCAGGGCCCTTCTCCAACAGGAAATATACCAACAGTACCAAGCCAGGGGCTCGTTTTCCTTTCCTGTGTCTATACTCACTTCTTATGTGAGCCTCGTAAAGAAAACTTCAAAAGTACTTATGAGGGAGAGAAACGAAAGAGAGAGAGAGAGAGAGAGAGAGAGAAGAGGAAGGCAGAATTCTAATATCTCTGTCATTCTTGATCTTAGGGCTTCAGCAGTGGGAACTAAAATGAGTATGTATTAATCATAATGTGATACAGTACTCCTTTAATATTTACAGCTGAAGCACTCCTAGGAAAATATAAGGAAAATGATATGTCATCAAATTCTTAATCACCTCTGTACTTCTATCATATAGGGCTGATAAGTCCCAAGGCTGGCTTCCTTAAATGCTGATTATCTGGAGCCTGAGGAAAATGGTGAAGGAGGCTTCCCCAGGCTCCAGATAATCATTTCTAGGCATCTCAACAAAGCATAGGGTCGTTTACAAACAGATCACCAAGGGAAGCCAAGCTTCTTTGAAAATCACTCCCCTCCAGAGACTTGCATGAGGCTGGCTCGGGCCAGCTGTCATTGGAGAAGTTGTGACTCCCATCTTGGTCCTTCCTGGAACCACAGTGGGGTTGGCACGTCCCAGTAGTGAGCCATGATTGTTATTTTCTGCTTGCTTTCTTTGGCTGGGGACCTAAATGCTCTCTAAAGGGCAAAGATGTACTAACAAACAATAACCTAAAATGTCTCATCAGAGCCTCTGATGTTCCTCTTTCCTTCTGAAGACACGCTCAGCTTTGTTATCTGCAAAATGGTAGACCGATCTGAGGGGGTTTTTTGACCATAAGGTTTGCCATGCACTTGTGTTTTGTGTGTGTGTGTTTCACAAGTACACTTTAGGTCACGCTTTTCAGTGCTATTTTTGGACACCTTTACATACCTTGCTCAGTAGACAAAAGACAACCCTAAATGACTGTCAAGAAGATTTTCTAGGAAATTCTCTCTAAGCCCTAGATATGGGAACCTGGGGCTACCTAGGAGTTGTGAGCCTGGCAGCTTTTCCCTTGCAGGGACTCTGCTGTGAGTTAGGAGCGCGTGCTCTGGGACCAAGGGCCTGGCTGGAGGGACATGACTGGAGGAAAGGACTGGAGGAAGGAACGTTGCCCCCAAATACTGGTGCTCCCCTTGACCCAGATGGTCTGTCCAGAAGAGGAATGTTCTGACTTGCCTATGGGAAGTATGGGGTGTGTGGGGTCATTTAAGTTGAAGGCAAAGTCTTCATCTACTCTGAGAAATACTGTGACCTCGTGGAAAAGCTTCCACTCAAGCCAGAATCTCCCTCCCACCGTTCTAAGTCTCTGCCACCACACCTAGATGGTCTCTGCAGGGAAAACAAGAGGCTGGCAGGTAGGTCTGCAACCTAGACCTCAAACTAAAACCTGTACTTTCAGTTCAATCAAGGTCAGGAGGGAAACACACCTTGATAGCAGGAGTATGGCAGAAAAAATGGCTCCTAAGGCCTGCTCTGGGGAATGGGATGAACCATAAATAGAACCCAAATCCAAATGTACTGATTGCCAATATCTGCAGACTCTAAGCTTAGCCTGAGAATAGCGGCCCATGGGAATCTGTGCTGAGCACGGAGGCCAGTTTCCCAGTGCTGCCCTCCCACCTGGCGCCATGTTGTGTGGTCTTTCTCTTTCCTGTATAGGAAGCCATCCAGGAGAAGCAGAGAGCCTCATATATGGTACTCCGGGCTCTGGCTGACTCTCTCTCTCTCTCCCCCACCCTGTGTTTTTCCCATATCCATTTCTCCATCTCACAAAAATTACCATTGACTCCTGAACATCCCTCTTATGGATACCATGTGACAGGCTGACAGGTGTTAGGGCAGTGCTGGGATCAGAGAGAGGAGAGGGAGAGGTGCAAAGAAAGGAAACGAGAGAACAAGAAAGAAAAAGGGGATGTGGACTTAGAGAGGCAGAAGAAAGGGAGAACAGAAGACAAACAGACTGGGGAAAGAAAGAACCAGAAGAGGAGAGGAGAGAAGAATGTTAATGTTAGTGTGGAGGACAGGGTACTACACCTTTCTGAAAACTCATATCCACCATGCGGGGGCCCATCATCTCAATGAAGTAATTCTTGTTTTTCTCATACGCCTCATCATCAATTACCTTGATGTGAATTGTTTTGCTGTGGACGGAAAAATAAGTATCATAAGCAAGGAGCAGATTGGGGCAGCAGCAAGCCAGCTGGGAGAAGGAACAGGAAGAGAAGGAAACAGTAAAAAGATCCAGGAAGGTCAAAGTGTGTCCCCACAGGGGCACTGAGGGGAGGGGCTTCCCCAGGCCCCCTTCCAGGCTCCCTGGGCTCCTCTTGGGCTTCGTGGGGCTTCATGGCATGGTCAGACTCAAAGGCCGGAAAGTCAAAGGTTCTGGGTTCTAATCTTGGATACGCCACGTAACCTTGGACAAATAAGGTAACTGATACAGAAACAGGTTAAATAACGCTTACACCATCCCAGGGCAGTTGTGAGAGCAATGAAATAATATAAGCATAATGGTCCCGTCATTTAGGTCCTCCATGATGTTTGCTTCCTTGTCCTTCTTGCTCTGGGGACAGGGAGAATTTTTTGACTTTTGAAATCAGCTGGTATTGGTCTGAAAGGCATATGTTATAGAAAGGATGCGGATGGGGGACCTGTTGGCCTGTAGGTGTCTTGCCTGGACACAGGACTTTTCCTTCCCTTTCTCTGTGGCAGGACTACCATGGGAAAGCCAGGAGGGCCGTGCGGCTCAAGTCACATTCTGGTAACTCACAGTGGACTTCAAAAGCTTGTAAGCTACCTCCAAATGAAGCCTGCAGCCTCATTGGGGCAAGAACCAGATTACATGAACTCTAGGGCGCTCTGAGCCCCAATGACCTTACAAATCCTTTAGTGACCTTGCGATTAGCACAATTATACTATTTTTATGTTAAAAGGTGCTAAACAATGAAGAACATAAACCAATTTTTGTAGTCCTGATTTCCATTTTCCTTCCTTCCTTCCTTCCTATTACTAGGAGCTTTAAAAACAAAGATGAACCTGGACCTCCCCCAACCTTTGCTTAATAATGGGGACATTCCGGCACCAGACTCCAGTTAAGGCCTGTCACAGAGGGTGTGGGACACTCCTGGAGGGGTGTGCCCAGAGCTGAGTCTCCCCTCAGGAGTGGGATGAAGGAACACATGCAGGAGCCCTGTCCAACTGCCCATGGGGCGTGCACACTCGCAGACTTGAGGAGGCCACAGGCCTGCCCTTTGTTGACCCTTTGTTGAGTAGGCTGAGGTCTTCTGCACCTGCCTTTAAAAAAAGGCACACACACACACGTATATATGTTGTGTGTGTATATATATATACATACACACATACATAAAGTAGGATTGTCTTTACATTCTGACTTGGGACAACCTCTTTGCTCACCCAAGTTTTCCCAAGTCCCTGTTGAGTGTGTTGGATGGCTACAGAGCTGCCCTCGTCCACGCTGCTGATCCTAGAGAACCAATGCGGGCCTGTGGCTCCCGAGGTGTATGAAGAGTAGTTACTAACACACCCCAGCACCCACCAGTCCACGGCTTCAAAATCAGAGATGCCAAACTGTCCTCACTTGCCGCACCCATCACAGAGAAAGCTGGCTCACCAACACGGAAAGTGTGAGCGTTCAGCCTCTGACTCTTCCTTGAGAGCAGCGGCCCTGGTACTGGAGACTGAGGACCTGGGGTCAGATCCGGCCTCCACTTCTCATTAGCTGGGTGACCCGGGGCAACCAGCTAAAGCTCTTCAAGTCTCATTTGTTATGTGGGGTACGAACACCTACTTCAGAGCGTTCTTAAATGAGATTATGCACGTGATGCACTTGGTGGGGGCACGTTCCCTCGTGAGCGCTTAATAAATAATAACCATTATTACTAAGAGCAATAGGACCCCGATGTGGGGGTTTGAGAGTAGTAGGGAATCTTACCATCTCCAGTCTTTAAGTCAGAAAATAAGGGGAGATCAATCAATACATAGAACGGGTGGCTCAAGAGGGGGTACAGGCCAGAAATGGAAGTCAGATCAAGAAAGGACTGGATAGGGGTGCCTGGGTGGCTCAGTGGGTTAAAGCCTCTGCCTTTGGATCAGGTCATGATCCCACAGTCCTGAGATTGAGCCCCGCATCGGGCTCTCTGCTCAGCAGGGAGCCGGCTTCCTCCTCTCTCTCTGCCTGCCTCTCTGCCTACTTGTGATCTCTGTCTGTCAAATAAATAAATAAAATCTTAAAAAAAAAAAAGAAAAAAAAGGACTGGATAGTGCAGGACAATCCGTTCCAGATGGGTTAGGGGAGGGGCTGATAATGCTAAAGGTGAGAGCACAGACAGCAACTCAGTGTTTTTCAAAATCCGGCCTTGTGTCTCTGTCAGTGACAAGCTCTGGGCTGGACAGACCACGTCTGGAGACTGTCTGTGACTTGTGCTTGTGACTTTTAGCGAACAGATGAAAAGAATAAGAGATGCCATCGATAACTCAGTGGAAGACAGGGAAATGAGGACAGACAGTGGTAGGGGCTCGAGGAACTGAGGTGGGTTAGTGGACCTGCTGGCCGGAAGAGTGGAGGAGACAGGGTGTCAGACTCCCTTGCTGGGATCAGCCATGGGGGTGGCAATACCTCCATTTGGACCCTGCCTGGAGCTAGAGAAACCCTTTCTCTTGCAGCTCTTGAAAACCAAGTAAGTCCTCAATTCTGATCAAGCCACAGCTGAAGCCACAAGGACATTTAAATTAAGGGAGAGTCACCAGCCAGGTCTTGAGTTCTCTTTCCTAACTTGTTCTTCCTCATTTCAGTCAACAGCAACATGGCCTATCCAAACCTGGAAATCACCCCTGATTCTTTTCTTTTCCCCCAACCCCACCCCAACCCTAATACATGCAATTTGCTACCATATTTCCCTCTGCTACCGAGACCCCGATCAATACATCACTGCCGCTCCTTTGGATTTCGTAATAACTTTGTAAGAATATTCCTGCCTTTGCCCCCTCCTTCAATTCCTTCCTCCCATAATGACCCAGGGCTGTCTATTAAAAACACAATCCAGGGACGCCTGGGTGGCTCAGTTGGTTGAGCAGCTGCCTTCAGCTCAGGTCATGATCCCGGCATCCTGGGATCAAGTCCCACATCGGGCTCCTTGCTCTGCAGGGAGCCTGCTTCTCTCTCTGCCTCTGCCTGCCACTCTGTCTGCCTGTGCTTGCTCTCTCTCTCTCTCTAACAAATAAATAAATAAAATCTTAAAAAAAAAAAAACACAATCCAAGTCTCATCCCAGCATTATCATTGGAATAAATGCAGAGTCCTTACCACGGCCTATAGGATCTTACATAATCCGGCTGCTGGTGACCATGCTGGTGACAATGGTGGGAATGACTCCATTCCCACCATTCTCCCCTTGCTTGGGAGTCCCACACACACTGGTCTTCCTTTCAATTCCTTATATCAAGACCCTTCCCACCTGAGGCATCATCCTTGCTTGTTCTCTGTGCCTGGGTCTGTGCTATCCTCATCCTTGGGGTCTCCACATAAGCATCACTACCTAGGAGAGGCCCTCCATGGCCACCTGACCTCCTTGTGTCTTTTTCCTGCTCACTGTCTCTACCTCCCCACCAC
>ML110046.1:21350-37732 GCA_003697995.1 Taxidea taxus jeffersonii | reverse complement strand
CCCCCCCCCAGGACAGCAAAGGGAATCCCACGCAGTGTTTATAAACCACACTTTGGTCCTGATTCTGCTACCTCCTTGCTGCGTGCCCCAGAGCAAATTGTTTAACTTCTCAGAGCCTGTTTCCTCTCCTCTAATAGCTGTGTGTCCCAGGGCTACTGGGACGTTACAGGACAAAGTGCAGAGACACCTGGGGTAGTGACAGCTGTTTGTTTTAATATTACAACCCAGGAGACTAGGTGAGAAAGGCAGGGAATCTCCACCTCAGCAACCTTAATCAAACAGCTTCCAGATTTTTTTTTTAATTTTTTTAAAGATTTTATTTATTTGATAGGGAGAGACACAGTGAGAGAGGGAACACAGGCAGGGGGATTGGGAAAGTCAGAAGCAGGCTTCCTGCCAAGCAGGGAGCCCGATGCGGGGCTCGATCCCAGGACCCTGGGATCATGACCTGAGCGGAAGGCAGATGCTTAATGACTGCGCCCCAGCTTCCAGGTTTTTTTTAGAACGCTGTGAGGAGGGGCAGAGGGAGAGGGAGAGAGAGTCTCAAGCCCAGAGGGAAGCCCAACTCAGGGCTCAACCTCGTAACCCTGAGATCATGACCTGAGCCAAAATCAAGAGACTGAGCTACCCAGGCACCCCAAGTCTCCCAGATCTTAACGTGCATTAAAAATCTCCTGAAAGCGGGGCGCCTGAGTGGCTCAGTGGGTTAAACCCTCTGCCTTCAGCTCAGGTCATGATCCCGGGATCCTGGGATCGAGCCCCGCATCAGGCTCTCTGCTCAGCAGGGAGCCTGCTTCCTCCTCTCTCTCTGCCTGCCTCTCTGCCTACTTGTGATCTCTGTCTGTCAAATAAATAAATAAAATATTTTTTTAAAAAAATCTCTTGGAAGCTTCCAGAAAGTACAGAGTCCCAGGCCCAACCCCCCAAATTCTGATTCAGTACGTTCGGTTTGGGCATCTTGTGTTATTATGACATGAGTGGTTCACAGACCACATTTTGAGAAGCACAGCCCCCAGAGAGATGGTCCCAAGACCTTGGCTCAAGGATTAACCCTTGCCCCTGCTCCTCTCCCCTGACCAGGGCTTCCTCCTCCCTGAGCACGAGGCATCTCCTGTGCCTTGTCCCTGCCGCAGCCTCACACTTTGGCTCCCACATTGCTCAGTCGGGTCCTCATTCAGCAAATCCTTCCTGAGTGCCCACTGGGTTCCAAACGCTTCTAGGTGCTCGAGAGAGGGCAGCGAGTAAGACAGAAGTCCTTGCCCTTGCAGACCATATAATTCGTGTACTGATCGACTCACTGAGCCACTCACTCTTTCATTCATTCATTCATTCATTCATTCATTCTGTGAATACTACCGGGCATCCACTCTCTCGCAGGGACTGGGCTAGGTGCTAGCATTGACATTTGCAGAGTCCTCCTTGTCCAAAATAAGGGCAAGGAAGAGATGCTCTTAGGGACCACATGCCCCTGAAGACTCTCCGATCCAAACCCCAAGGCAGAGGGCAGCGTCAGGCTGGCTGCTGCCCTTTTCCTCACAGAGGCAACCTGTGGGGGACTGTCCACCAGCCCCACCAAATGCAGGGTGGGATCATTAAGCAGAAGCCATCTGCTTCTGAGATGGATGGCTTGGCCTTCCTCCCTAGCTCACTCATCATCACTGCTGGATACAAAATATTTCTTTTTTCCTGATCTAGCCCTGTCCCTTTACATAATCCTGTGCCTCGTAATTACATGTGAGGACAGGCCAATTCCCCCAAACATGATGTCAGGCCATCAATAACAGTCCCTTGCTGTTGCACTGCGCCACTTGGTAGCCCTCAAGCCACCTGGCAGGGGGGGCTCAGCCCCTGGCCTCGATTTTTCATGCCAGTCCTGCATCCATCACCAGGCCGCCAGCTCCGGTCTCTGCTCCAAGGGGGCAGGTGTTCAGAGAGAATGCTCTGCAGGCGCTGGCCCATTCCCACTACCCCTGTCAGAGGGTTTAAAAGCACTGAGGGCTTTTGGAATCCATCAAACCCAATCCCCTCATTTTGCAGGTGGGGTAACTGAAGCTCAGGGTGGGGCCTTAATGGGCTCAGAGTTGGTCACAAAGTGTATTTACCTCATTCATTCATTTACCCATTCATTAATTCATCCGTCAAACACCTTGAGAGTCTGTTAGGTACCACAGCTCTGCTCGTCACTGAACATGGATCGATGACCAAGACACAGTCCTTGACCTCAAGAGGCTCACACTCTAATTAGGAGACACACATCACCATAGTATAATATAGTTAGCACACTAATGTGTGTGGTGGGAATAGAAAGGAGCTGAGGGGGCTTCTGGGCAGAGTTTTAGAGGGAAAATAGGAATCATCCAACCACATGGCACAGGAAGGGCATCCCAGGGAGAGGGCACATCATAAGCAAAGACCAGGAGGGGTGCCTGGGTGGTTAAGCATCTGCCTTCAGCTCAGGTCACGATTCCCGGATCCTGGGATGGAGCCCCGCATCATTGGGCTTCTTGTTCAGTGGGGAACCTGCTTCCCTCTGCCTCCCCGTCTCCTGACTCGTGCTCCCTCTCTTTCTCTATCTCTCTGTCAAATAAATAAATAATCTTTAAAAAAAAAAAAAAAAAAAAGCAAAGCCCAGGAAGTGGCAAGAGGCTTGTTGCATGCAACACTGGTGGCAGAGCTGAGCCCCGATCTCCAGATTCCAGTGCTTTCCCCTCCCTCTGCAGCCTTGTGGCTTCCTAGGGTCCCAAGGATGCAGGAATTACACTTCCTGATCCCCATCTGTGGAACCAGGCCTGCCTGGGGGAGAGGTAACCCTCTAATTCATGGCGATGTCCGGGGTGACCTCAAGAAGAGAGCACACCAATTACCAATACCTGCTGGGGCTGATGGCCCTTCTGGAAGTAGGGCAGGCACAGATGCCAGCAGGGCCGAGTGCGACCCCTGCACCTGCTCAGGGATGGGACAGCTAGGCCGCTCTACATCATCAGTCAGCAGGGGGCGGGGGTGGAGTCAGCGGGCTGGAGACCCCGAAGCTGAGCTGCCCCCAAACTCTGAGCTGACCATACATGTCCCCCACCTCCTGGGCCGGTGTGCCAGGCTCACCGGGGGACTCTATGATGACGACAGATACAAGCTTCGGCATCACACCAAGCTGGGTCTGATCCTAGTTCAGGTGCTTCCTAGCTGAGCAGCCGTGGGCAAGTCAGGCAAAGTCTCTGAGCCCTAGGATCTTCGTCTGCAAAAGAGGGTTCCTAACACCCGTGCCAACAAGTCAACACGGTGTGTACAGAACGGCCAGCCTAAGGGCTTGGCACGTGCTCAGTAACCTGGACATAACAACAGTGGAGACGTGATGGGGACTGGGAAGGAGCTCGTTCCTTCTCAGAGGACAGAAGCCACAGCAGGGCAGGACCCTGAGTCCTTGGACACAGCTCCATTGCCCAGAGTTAACTGAATGAACTGGCCCAAATGACTTGTCTCTTGGCTTCATTGGTTCTTCCTTTTGTTTTTCCCTGTAATGGAAATACTGTTTCACAGGGTTATTATGGAAATGACCCAGCCTGTGCCTAGAAGCTGCTCTTGCATGTAGCAAGAGTGTAGTAAAATTGTCCCTGCCTTCTGCAGAACTAGGCTCCCGCTCTCCCCATCCCCATCCCAGCACATGGCGGTCCCCTTCCCCGGATTAGCCTGAGATGATGGGTAGGGGGGGCCACGGATGGGGCCATGGTACCAGAAATAACCCCACACATATACAGTCAGTTTATGACAAAGGAGCCAAGACCATATCAAGGGACAACGGGGAGCATAACTCTCAGCCGGAAGAAGGCCTCTGGGCCAACACACTTCCTTGGTGGTCCCTCTAGCACAGAGGCTGGGTTCCCACGCTAGGATATCAGCCTTTTCCCCAAGGCCTGGCCTCCCCTTTCCAGCTATTTGCTAGACCCCATCACCGGCATGCGCTCCACAGTACCTTCCATGCAAAGTCCTCCAAGCAGGCTCCTCTCCGACTTCCCCGTGCCTGCTCAAGGACCCCTGTGTCTCGGTCTACTCTGCTTTGAACCCTTCGGGACATCATATTTATGGACATTTTCAAACTTCCAGAGAAGTAGAAAGTAGACTGTAATACGCCTCATGGGCTTGTCACCCAACCTCAACATTTATGCAATTCGACCATCTTGTTTTACCTAGCGTCTTTCACACTTTTTTTTTTCCTGGAGTATTTTATTTTTTTGAAGACTTTATTTATTTGAGAGAGCTTGAGCTCAAGATGGGGGAGGAGCAAAGGGAGAGAGAGAAGAAGATCCCCCTGCTCCCACTGAGCAGGGAACCCGACATGGGGCTCTGGGGCTCGATCCTGGGACTCCAGGATCATGACCTGAACCAAAGGCAAACTCCCAACCAACTGAACCACCCAGGTGCCCCTTTTCTGGAGTATTTTAAAGCAAATCTAGACATCATATTATTTTTCCCATAAATACTTCAGCATAGCTCTCTAAAAACCTTTTAAAAACACAATCTTCATAACTACCATGTCACTATCGCTCCTAGCACGGTAAGATTCTTCAGTAGTATTTGACACCCCATCCATATTCAAACTTTTCTGATTGCTTCAAAAATACCTTCTCCCACCTATGTTTTCTTCCAGAATTTTTACAGTTTCCCATCTTACATCCAAGTCTGTAACCACTTTGAGTTAATTTTTGCGTGTGGTGTAAGATAATGGTCCAGTCTTCCCAACACCATTTATTGAACAAATCATCCTTTCCCCATTGAATATTCTTGCCTCCTTTGTCATAAGCTCACTGACCATGTATATATGGGTTTATTTCTGGGCTCTCTATTCTGTTCTGTTGATCCGTGTATCTGCTTTGATGCCAGTACCATACCATTTTTTTAAAAGATTTTATTTATTTGACAGAGAGAGACACAGAGAGGGAGGGAACACAAGTAGGGGGAGTGGGAGAGGGAGAAGCAGATTCCTTGCTGAGCAGGGAGCCCAATGGAGGGCTCAATCCCTGGACCCTGGGCCGAAGGCAGACGCTTAACAACAGAGCCACCCAGGTGCCCCAGTACCATACCATTTTTGATGACTCTAGATTTGTAGTATAGTTTTGCCCTTTCAAGGTCAGTTTGTGGGGTGCCTGGGTGGCTCAGTTGGTTAAGCGTCTCCTTCATCATGATCCCAGGGTCCTGAGATCGAGCCCTGCATCGGGCTCCTTGCTCAGCCAGCCTGAACTCGGCTTCTACCTCTGCCCTCTGCTTGCTTGTGGCGCATGTGCTCTCTCTCTCAAAAATAAATAAATAAATACAAATTTAAAAAAAAAAAGATTTCAAGTTTGTTTGCGTCCACACCTTGCATTTGATTGTTATATCCAGTAAGTCTCCTTTATTCTACGAAAAACCCTTCTTTCTCCCTTTTGCGGTCACTGCTTTGTGGCACAAACCAGGTTGCTGCTCCTGCACCGTGTCCTGCTCTGGGGGTGGGCTGACTTAGTCCTCCTGGTGTGGTTTAGCTTTTCTCTGCTTTCCTGTCACAGCTCACGCCCCCACATTCTTCATTTACCCGTTTACTTGCATGTTTCCCCCTGGACTGGGAGATCCTGGGGTGGGGGGAAGGGGAGACTGGCTTTTAATCCTCTTCCCACCCCCAGGGCCTAACACCATGTCTGTCCCATCATAAGCATTTAATCAATATTTATAGAACAGATGCAAGTCCCCCAGAAATGGCCCTGGGATCACAAAGCCTAGGGCAATGACAGGGTTTTAGAAGCGCTCTACGGTCAGGCGCTGGGAGCTCACAGGCACACAGCACCAGGGACCCTTGGAGCAAGAGGAGCCTCCTTTGCAGGGAGCAGGAATGAAAATTCCCTCCTGCGCCTCACATCTCCTCCCTGCTCGTCCTTCACCCCATTGCTCCTCGAGGTTTCCTTTGGTGGACCGGAAAGAGATGCTCCCCAGGCGGGCTAAGGAAGTCCTGCTCTGGCCACAGGGCCTGTGGGAAGCGGGGCAGCCCAGGACTCAGTCCCCGTGCCCGAGCACCATGTTTCTCAGCAGCCCCCAGCACCCGGGTGCTCTGTGCATTGGGCTCCCAGGAAAACAGCTTCCCCTTTCTCTGCACTGCACGAATTTTCTGATGGTCCTGAAACCCAAGAAGTTCCTCTCCTGATGCAAGTCAGGCAAATTACCAACTCCAGGATTCCATGAGAGTGCCCTCTGGGATTGTACCATGAGGCAGAATTTGGGGGTGTGGGGGGGATCAGCTACTCTGCTGATCTGCTCTTCCTGTCACTACCTTCAAGTAATTGTCTTCTCTTCATGCTCACAGGTGGGGACGCAGGTTTACCCATCGCCTGCAACTGGGCTTCCCCAAACAGAAGACGTGACTGGTAAGGGGGCGTTGGGATGACCTTTCCACATGAAATGAGGAAAGCAATTCCTGGTCCCTCTTCCTAACATAAGGTCAAGACATCCTTATGAGGTCTAACCTCAAGCCCCCCTACCTAGTCCAGCCTTAGCCGTCAAGAAGGCAACTCAATCACATCCAACTTAACACACACATACCAGCAAAACCCAATTCTTTCACGGCCCCTATTTTCATGTTTTCTAATCAACTTTATTAAGGTATAATTACATAATATAATAAAACATACCAATTATACGTGTACAGTTTTATGAATTTTGTTAATTTCACCACCATTCTAATTTAGAGGCAGAACATCCCCATCACCCCCAAAGTTTCCCTTGTGCCTCTTTGTGCTCAAGCCCCATCATCCCCAGCCCCAGGTAACCACTGATTTGTTTTTCTCACTATAGATGAGTTCATCTGTTTGAAAAGCTCATCTAAATGGAATCATTCAGTACATACCCTTCTGGACTGGCCTCCGTTACTCAGCATAATTATTTTGAGTTTCATCCACATTGTTACAGATGATAGCAATTCATTCTTTTTTGTTGCTGAATATAGTATGCCATTATATGGAGAGCCTATTTAAATTTAAATTTTAAATTTCAATTTAAAATAATTTAGGCAGCTCTTTCTGCCCACGGGTCCTGTCTCCACACGTTAATACAAACACCTTTTTGCACTGAAAAAAATAAAATAATTTAGAGGTTATTTGTGTCTTCTGTTCTTACCCTTCCCCCAGTCTCCTGTTCTAGGAAATTCTGCTGCCTTCTAAGAGAAAAATGAGTTTGTCTCTGGGATGAACACATTAAAGTTAAAAAAGGAAAACTGCAAAAAAAAAAAAGAATAAAAAAGGAGACTCTCTACTACTACCTCTTACAGACAGCAGGAAGTCCAAAGGTTATGCCTGGACTGGGGAGAGGCTGAACCAAATAACTTCTTACACTGATTTTCAGCTCTCTAATTCCCTTTCTGTGACATTCATCAAAAAAATGTGAGCGGCAGGACGCAGTCAGTAGAGCATGTGACTTTTGATCTTGGGGTCATGAGTTCGAGCCCCATGTTGGGAGTCGAGATTACTTTTAAAAAAATACATGAGCACCGACTATGTCCTTATCCCTGGGTTGAGGGCACTGGACAAGGCTCCTGAGTTCAAGGTACTTGTCAGAGGGGCAGGCAGATAAACACGTGTTTCTACACTGGACTGGAGCCACAGAGACGCCTGGGGATCTGCCTTCAGATAGGGTCTATGCATATAGCTGGGAAATAAAACTACTTAAGTCTTTAGCTGTGATATCCTGAAAGGCCACAGGAGAGAGGCATCATTGGTGATTTATGCGTTATTTCTCTACATTTCTATCTTGTTCTGTACATGAGGGTCTCTCACAGAACCTCTGAGCATGTCTCTCTCCCCTCCCCACCCGTCCCTCGCTCCCTTGTTGTCTACCCACATTAACTGGTCATTAGTCCAAAACTTATATTTTTGTTATTTTTTTGTGCTTATTTGATAGGCTTTTGTGCTCACAATCCCTACTTTAAGCAGATAAATAGGAAGCAAAAGTATTTCCTTAAAAAGCTCACTAAAATGAGTTAGTTTTGTCAGCGGCTCTTAGTAGGAGAAAAGATGACCTGGTCCCTGGCCTTCATGACGGCAAACAACTCATTTAATTCAAATTTCCCTGGTGATCTGACAGCTTGACTGGTAGTTTCAGCAGAATCTGGGTCCAATCTGCTTGTTGAAATGGCAAACTTCTGTTCACCCAGAGAAATCTCCCATCCAGGAACCTGGGACAGACTGGCACCCGTTGGAGCAATCCTGCAGAGATTACGACCCCATAGGATTCTACATGACCTTCAGGTCTTACATGTAACATCAAAAGAAGGGAGAGTTTGAAGGGCAGAAGCCAACTAGGGGCAAAGAGTTACTGCAAAGAAAAACAAAAGCAAGAAACCCCGACCACTCCTAGAGCTGGGAAAGCAAGAGGAGGGGGTACCATCAGGACCCAGAATCTGGGGCCACCTATCAGGAACTAGAGCCATAGAGGAAACACAGGTGCTGGCAGAGAGGCCTCTGTGAGCCAAAGGGAGACATGACCCTCTAGCCCTCCAGGCGACCTTTGGCTGAACTGGCCCACATGCCGGGTAGCAAAGGGGCTTGGGAAATGTAGTTCCTGCTGTCAGGGCGGAGCAAAGGGCGGGTAGTGGATCCGAGGGCAGGCAAACAACCAACATGTTTGTGTGTGTGTGTATGTGCGTGCACACACGCGCACGCATGCACAAGTAGTCGTTGTTGTTGTAGTTGTATGTGTGTGTGTCTTAGTTGCCAGAAAGCAAGCTATTACCAGAAAGCAAGAGGTACTGATACTTTAGTTTATGCTGGCCGTTCTAAGTAAGCCCCACGAGAGCAAGTCTCTGGCCCGCAGCAGGCTTCTCAGACATTCCAGGCAGCTCCTCCTCCCAGCACTATCTGAGCTCACAGAGCAGCTCAACAGCACACAGGGGGATGGAGGTGGACCGCCCCTCGAGACCAGAATAGAGGAAGGAGGCCTGGAGTTCACCCAGAATAGAAAGGTCTGGAATGTACCTCCACGGACTGGCCCTTCTACTCACAGACACGTGGAGATGAGCATCGGCTCACACACTCTCCCATTTACTCAGACACACACACATTTACACTGCGGCTAGCACACATAATATCTGCTTTAAATCTTTTTTTGTTGTGGTCCAGAACTCTCAGGAGCAGTGTGGGAGGTAAACAGAGTAGTCTATGCAAAAGCGGCTCATGGAGTTTATAGCACATTACTCAAACAAGCAGAAAAATGGAACCTGGATTCCAACTTTATTTTGTAGTTAGTTTGTTGTGAATGAAGCCTGCTCGTGATGGTTAGATGTGGAATTATTAAAAGACTTACTAGGTTTAAAGACTCTGGGATTGGGGCGCCTGGGTGGCTCAGTGGGTTTAGCCTCTGCCTTCGGCTCAAGTCATGATCTCAGGGTCCTAGGATCAAACCCGAATTGGGCTCTCTGCTCAGCAGGGAGCCTGCTTCCCTTCCTCTCTTTGTCTGCCTCTCTGCCTACATGTGATCTCTCTCTGTCAAATAAATAAATAAAATCTTAAAATAAATAAATAAATAAAGACTCTGGGATCAATAAAGAGGAACCTTTATTTGGGGAAAATATCATAAGGACAACACCCATTTAGTACGTGCTTGCCACATGCCATGTATTTTATGTGCATTCTTCTATTTATTCCTTGGAGCATTTCTGAGAGGCAGGCATTACTCTTCCAGTTTTCCAAAGGAAACAAGGTTAAGTAACCAGGGGAGGAGCTCATGGCTGCCAAGGGCAGAGCCAGGATTTGGAGCTTGGGTCTGTATGGTTCTGAGTCCCACCCACCACTGTATAAGGCATCTCCTCAAAGAAGGGAATCAAGGCACTGCTGAAGGGTACCCCGGGAACCTGAGGGCTTTCATTTTGAAGCCACGGGTATTTCTTGAAGCAGCAGCCAAGAAAAGTTAAGTCAGGTAGAAAGGATGTAAGGAAAAATGGCCGAATGGAGGAGAAGAACACAGCGGTCAGGTATCTATTTGTATCTCCTTTTTGTCAAGCCTTCAGAAATTTTGGAACCCACTGATGATTCTGAAAGTCTTGAGCTCTATGAATAAATTCAGAGTGCCTGAATTCCACACAAACCACGAAAATATCAGCTACTAATACAAAATTAGATATTGTGAGTCACATAACTAGCCAACGTCTTTGCATCTCTTTAAATTTTGCATTAAACTCTGTGTTAAAACACCATTCAGAAATACTAGCTAAGGTTTAATCCTTAACTTTAATAGATTTTAGGAACCATAGCCGAGCAGAAAGACACAAATATGCTCCCCTCACCCAGTCTACTTACCTAGGAGCCCTGGCCTTTCAGATCACGGCCTCTGCCTGCTGACAGCTTTTCCTAGTTGATGTGGAAGGAGAAGGTCTGAAGAACTCAAGGCTTGCAGGTTCAGACCCAATGGAGGTCGGCATCACACTCCACTCCAAGCACTGATTCGCTTGCCTTTATGCTCAGATACATATGGCGGTGCTCAGGAGGCAACAGAGCCCATAGCAGCCCCAGAAAGGAGGGAGACCCAGAGAACACCCTCATGCTGTGAGCCAGAGGGAATGAGGGACGGGGTCTTCAGAGTTTAGGGTGATGCTGGAATGTTAGAATTTAGCTCCCCTGTAGACCCCCAGGTCCCGCGAGAGACTTTGCCTCACGGGAGCTCTGCATCAGATGGAGAAGGAACTGGGGACATGCTATCTTACATTCCAGTAGCTCAGGAACCTCCAGAGAGAACAGGGCTGAGGCTAACAGAAAAGTGGGAGAACTTAACTCTCTAACCCCTACCTTGCCAAATGTCCTTTCGCACCCACTGAGCTACGGGTTCAAAATTGGGGTGAGGCACCTGAGACCCCTAGTAGCTGAAGAACCCCAGAATCTCTCATTCCCCAGCTAGACATCACCAGGAATAACGTTCTTCTTTGAGCCATTCGCTGTGTAGAAAAATCAAGAGGAAGGGGGAAGGGGGATGCTAGTACATTGGGCACTAAATCAAGATTAATGAAGTTCCCGCCAGGATTAATTACTGCTCTCCCTGGGAGCTTGCGAGCATAATGTGGGCATGGCCATTTATAACGGCCGAGTCTGGATCTGAACAGCATGGGCGGGATGGGATGGGCACCTTAACCCTCTCACACCTGATGTTTAAAGGCAGCTGTGAAGGAAGCAGGGTGAAAGGAAAGCACCCCTGACAGCCCTGGGTCACTGCTCTGCATTGAAATTCATCCTTTGTTTGTCCCAGGTCTTTCATCTGCTCTGATCAATGTGGGCTCTGAAGAAGTCATACCCAGCCACGGATAAAATAGAGGAAGCCATGTATTCAACGGCCTGTGGATGGGGAGGCGGAGTTGAAATGTGACCTCCCTTCACAGACTTTTCCTCCCCTTTCTGGACCCTAAATGTGCACCATACCAAGGCCTCCCCGTGATAGACAGGCCAGCTGAGCCTGCGTCTGCTCACGTGGTCAATGCTGATATAGGGGAGCCCAGCCAAGAACCAACTGGCTGTGCTAAGCAACCCATCATCTCCTTGGGACATCAGCTGGTCTCACGAAGCAGTCAGAGTAACCAAAGCCACACTAGTCCTCAACCAGTGCGCATGCAGACAAGGCACACGAGGAGCCGTCCCCCCGTCTGTCCCCCACCCTGCCACTTCACAAAAAAATCCGTGACCATCCTCCCTGACTCCTAAAAAAAAAAAAAAAAAAGCTAAAAAAAGTTTGGGGAAGAGTGAAGACCAGAGCCAGACCTGTGTGATATATGACCTCAGAGGTGGAGAGAAGTGTCACTGCTCCTACCTGCATGGGACAAGCTCACAGCTCCAGGATACCACCCTAGTCATGGCCGTGGGGTTGTGGGGGGCCAAGCATGCACAGGCCAAAACAGAGGGATCCACTTTAGCAAAGGGAAATTAGGGAGTGAAGATCAACCCTCCCACTGAGGACAACTAAGAAAAGTTTGAGGAAATACAAAATCATCTTTTTTTTTTAAGTTTTATTTAACTAATCTGTACATCCAAAGTGGGGCTTGAACTCACGACCCTGAGGTCAAGAGTAGCACACTCCTCTGACTGAGCCAGCTAGGAACCCCACTATGAAATCATCCTAAAAGCATCAAACACCCAACCAGGTAATGAGGAGACCCTGAGCCAAAATCTAGAAGACAACAAAAGACTGCAGATGCAGGTCTGGAAGAAAAGCCACTTTTGTCCATGAGGAGGATACTCTGAGAAACTGAGTACAGTACCACGACCCCTTCGGCAGCTGCCCTGGGTCGGGGAAATTTGAGTCAATGCCCAGGGCCCACCAAAGCAGGACTGTGATAAACCACTGATTGTTTTAAACTATGGACTCATCCTTTAAATGCATTTCAGAATGAAACTTCTGGTCTTGATTTTCGGCTCTCTGATATAAGGAAACTGAAGGCCTGAACTTAAATTAAGGTACCCTGCTCTAGGAATGTCCCTAGGCAGCCTGTGGAAGCAAACAAAAATCCCCTCCAGGGGAAGACAGCATACAAATGGCCCAATGCAGTGCACATCATTGAAGAAAATGAGACGTACCAGGAAACAAGACTTCTCAAATGAGAATGGGTAGGCACAACAGATAACAGAAAGAGACCCACAGGCACTCTGGGAATGAGAACTAGCAGATGCTAATTATGAAACCACGGTTTGCTATGTCCAAGCCGATAAAAAGCCAACCATGGAAATTTCAGCAGGGAACCAAACACTGTAGAAAGAACCACAGAATACGTTTGAAAGAATGAATTGTAAAGCTTCTAAGTGATAAATACAATAACTGAAAATAAGAATTCAGTGGGCAGAATTAACCACAGGTTTTATACAGCTGATGAGGAAATTGATGAAGTAGAGGAATGATCAGAAGAAATAATCAGTGCACAGTGGCGAAACGTGGCAAATGCAGAAGACAGATGAAGGGACCTAGCAGAAAGAGTGAGAAGAGGAACGTCTGGGGGGCTCAGTCTTTAGGCATCTGCCTTCAGCTTGGGTCGTGGTCCCAGGGTCCTGGGATCGAGCCCCACATGGGCTCACTGCTCGGTGGGAAGCCTGCTTCTGCCTCTCCCACTCCCCCTGCTTGCATGTCCCTCTGTGTGTGTGGTGGTGGGGGTTCAAATAAATAAAATAAAATAAAATAAAAAGAGGGGTGCCTGGGTGGCTCAGTGGGTTGGGCCTCTGTCTTTGCTCAGGTCATGATCTCGGGGTCCTGGGATTGAGCCCCACACTGGGCTCCGCAGGGAGCCTGCTTCCCCCCTCTCTCTCTGCCTGCCTCTCTGCCTACTTATGATCTCTCTGTCAAATAAAGAAATAAAATCTTTGAAAAAAAGATTTTATTTCTTTATTTGACAGAGAGAATATTTAATAAATAAAAGAGCGAGAGGAAAACATCTATTTCATTGGAATTACAGTAAGAAAAAAGAGCTTAAAGGGCAGAGGTGATATTTAAAGAAATGAAGACTGGGAAAGATATCCAGGGCTGATATTCAGAGCTGATTTAGGAGATTCAAGGACCCCAGCAAATTCCAAGTGGGAAATGGGAACTGAAATTCACAGAGAGGGAGCCTGGGTGGCTCAGTGGGTTAAAGCCTCTGCCTTCAGCTTGGGTCATGATCTCAGGGTTCTGGGATGGAGTGCCGCATCGGGCTCTCTGCTTGGTGGTGAGCCTGCTTCCTCCTCTCTCCCTCTCTGCCTGCCTCTCTGCCTACTTGTGATCTCTGTCTGTCAAATAAATAAATAAAATCTTTAAAAAAAAAAAAAAAAGAAAGAAATTCACAGAGAAACTGCAGAAAACCAAAGGAAAAAATCTTAAAAATATAGGGCGCCTGGGTGGCTCAGTGGGTTAAAGCCTCTGCCTTCGGCTCAGGTCATGATCTCGGGGTCCTGGGATTGAGTCCCGCATCGGGCTCTCTGCTCAGCAGGGATCCTGCTTCCTCCTCTCTCTCTCTGCCTGCCTCTATGCCTACTTGTGATCTCTGTCTGTCAAATAAATAAAATCTTTAAAAAAAAAAATCTTAAAAATATAGAGCCAAAGCAAGCAGACCAAGAGTCAGGAGAGCAGTACAGATGCAGGTTGTCTCATGATATCCAGAAGTTTCCTAGGATGTAAGCTGAAGGAAGACACTTTTTACTCCTTGCCTGGACATCTGGGCCCACGGATATGGGGGGAGGGAGAAAAGACAATCTCGGGGATAGGAAATAAGAGAACATGAGAAATGTGAGTCCGCCAAGTGTAGATGGAGGGGTGGGCCTGGATTTATGGAACATTTTAACAAACCAACCAGGAAGAGACAGGCGTCTAAGCGATAGGTACAATTAAGTCTCGCTTAGTGATACGAATGAGAAGTCTTTTAGAATAAACAGCCCGATAAATCTTACAAGACTGTGTAGCAGGTCAACTTCAGCACTGGGACGTGTTAAGTCAAGAAAGTAAATGAAAAGGGCCCAAACAATATTGTAAAACCATGGGCCTGAAACCTCAGTGACTTTCCAGGAAAGAATGAGCAGTGTGTATCCAATCAGGGCCCCAAAAGATACGGATGTTTTGTCTAGATACTCCAAAAACAGTTGGAAGTGAGTTTTGACTCATCTAGCGCTTCTCCTCCCAGGATGAATCAAATGATAGGGACGTTTCTACGTCAAGAAGACCAACACTCAGCCCATCCCTGGGGGCGGTCCCGACAACGCAGGCTGACAGCACGCGTCACCCAGGGAAGGGAGCCTCAACGGAGGTCACCTTGGGGTGACCTTCCAGCCGCCTTCCCCCCTCTCGGGCAAGTGGAGAGCCCCAGCTGCCGGCACGCCCCTCACAGATTTACTACTCTGTCCCCACCATCTACTGCGCCTCTAGTCGCTCAGACTTTAGTGCATTTTCTACATCTGTACAAGATTTATTCGAGGTAGGGAGATTTATTTAGCACATTCATGCTCAACAGAAAGGACAATTCCTCACAGAGTTCTGATCTCGTTTGCCGTTAGAAACCTGGGTGAGATTGCTTGGGTGATGGGCGGCGCGAGTGGGCCAGCTCCCCAGTAGGAGTGAATGTGCGTGTGTGTGTGTGTTGACGTGGACGTGAAATCTGTGTGTCCCGTGGAAGTCCTGTGCGGGCAGCTGGTGCGTGAGCATCTTCGCGTGCGGGCAGAGTGCGGGTGTATTTAACCATGCCTAAGCCCAGGGGTCGGCATGGCACCGCTGAGCATCTGGATGTCTGTGCGGAAGAGCGTGGGAGTCTGCGGAAGGCGATGCTATCCATATACATGTATGAATAGAGGGAAGATGAGCTTTTCTTTTTTTTTTAAGATTTTTTTTTATTTATTTATTTGACACACACACACACACACACACACACACACACACACAGCGAGAGAGGGAACACACGCAGGGGAGTGGGAGAGGGAGAAGCAGGCTTCTTCCCGTTGAGCGGGGAGCCTGAGGCCGGACTCGATCCCAGGACCCTGGGATCACGACCTGAGCCAAAGGCAGATGCTTAACAGCAGAGCCACCCAGGCACCCAGGCAGAGGAGCTTTATCCGATGATGATGTGTGCACAGCACGGTCATGCACGTTCAGCCCCACACCTGTATCTATATAACCAATGGGAGCACAGTCCATTACCGACCGGACGGTTCTTCCGAAACAGTGAGCCACATTATGTCTCTTTAGCTTAAAACTCTCCAAGAGTTCCGGGTGCATTTAGGATGAAATCCCAAGTCCTTATTGAGATCTTGAAGGCCTTGTGTGATCCAGCCTGTCCAGCACACGGAGCTCAGCGTCCCCCTGGCAGCCTCTCTCGCACTGCTCTGGTCACAGCAGCTCCCTAGTGTTTCGTCCACCTGCCACGCTGGCTTGTTGCATCACACCAAGGACCCCGAAGCCTGTAGGCTCTGCCCCAGGCCCTTTGCCACTTCTTCCACCCCTACTCCCCCAGATGCATTAGTCTGCTCGGGCTCCTACAAAAATACCACAGACTAGGTGGCTTATAATCAGAAATATATTTCTGGAGGCTGGGAAGTCCAAGATCAAGGTGAGGGCTGGCTCCCTGGTTCAGAGATGGCCCTCTGTTCACTGTGAGTGGAAGGAAGTGAAGTGAAGTTCCTTCACGCAGTGGAAGGAACAAGGGAGTTCTCAGGGGTCCCCTTTATAAGGGCACTGATCCCGTTCATGATCTCACATCATGAGAACAGAGCCCCCCGCCAACACCATCACATTAGGGATTAAGTTTCAACATATGAATTTGGGAGGGAACACAAGGACCCGGTCTCAGTTCAAATGTCTCCTCTTCGGAGAGGTCACTCATTCTATCCCCATTTCGTTTTCTTCGGAGCACTTACTGCCCTCTGAAATGGTCTTCTTCCTCTATTTAC
>ML110046.1:0-20950 GCA_003697995.1 Taxidea taxus jeffersonii | reverse complement strand
GTGTTTAACATCTGTCCCTGCCTTCCATGACAAGGCAAAAGGCAGAGGGGGGACCCTGGACTTGTTTATGTCTGTACCCCGAGAAGAGCCTGGCACCCAGGAATGGCTCAGTACGTATCTGTTGAATGAAAGACTCTACATGCTCAATCATGAGATACACATAAGGAAAAAGGAGATGCAGTGAGTGTCTGTGGACTCCGGGCACAGGAATTAGAATGAGTCTCTATTACCCTATATTTAATATACAGTCATCCATTCAGCAAATATTTACTGAGCTCCTACCAGACACTCTAACAGACCCTGGGGACATGCTAATCAGCCCAGCTCTCATTGAGCTTACAGACTAGTGGGGGAGGCACACAATAAATTTTCAAAAACATAAAATTATGCCCCGACTAGGAACACAAAGCCCAGAGAGCCAAGAGTATTTGACCAGGACACACAGTTGTGTTGAGGACTGAACAAAGGCACTCCTGAGCACTGCAGGCATGGCCGGGCTGAGGTCACACCAGTAAAGGCTGCACTTTGCACTCTCATCCCAAGTGTGTATATTCCTTGGCAGCTGTCATCACTAGAGGTCCTGAACACAGAGCAGGGAGAACTTCCGGTCTTTCAGGATGAAACCTACTCATTCGCTGACACCCAGATGGGTTTCTCTCGTGGCCTCCTGGCTGGTCTGGCTCCAGCTTCCCCCACTTCTTTACCCATCCCACCCAGCCAGGTTGATAACCCGAAACAACACCTAAAGGACCAAATTCAAGCTCTTCAATTGAGGTTCCAACCACCTGTCCCCTGGCCTTCGCCTGCATGGCCATCATCACTCCTAGTCTGCCTAGTTTACAGATGGAGAGACTAAATAACTTGTCCCCGGTCATCCGACGAGGAAGTGGCAGAACCAGGTTCCATCCCAGCCTGACTCACTACAAAGGACAGTCTCTCCAAAGCCACTGTTTTTCCCATCCAAGCAGCCAGGCAGGACTCGCTGTCACTCCCACCTGGGTACCCAGGTCACAGCCCCTTGCCACAGAATGCCCATCTTTTCCCCTTCCCCCACTAACTCCAGTCCCATTTCCTTCATTCAATATGCATTTAGGAAGGCAGGAGCCCTTCAGGGGACTGGGGACAGGAAGCTGGGTGAGGACCACCCTAGCCTCAGGAGCCCAGGGGCAGGATATGGGTGCTTGTCTCCTCTGCCCCATTACTGGTTTCTCAGGGGCGAGAACCCTGCCTTATATTTCTTTGCCTGCCTTACAACTCTTAGCATACAGACTCTCACTGAATTCGTTTTGACTGATTACATTTCTCTTTGCCTTATCTTGCTGAGATTTACAGTTGAACAAGTGGCAAGAGTCTGGGATTTCCCAACAGACAACCAGGCTCAGCCTTTTGGCGATGATATAGCACTCATCAAAGCAAGAGCTTTCCACCAGGTGAGCATTTGGCCTCACTAATATAGGGCTATGCTGAAACCAAACCTATAATATTGCTAACAGCTCTCCCTCACTCCCTGAACCTGAACACCAGCTACAACATGTATGAGAAGGAAGCTCGGTGGGGCATCTGCCTTTGGCTCAGGTCATGATTCCAGGGTCCTGGGATCGAGCCACGAGTGGGGCTCCCTGCTCTCCAGGGGGCCTGATTCTCCCTCTCCCTCTGCCTGCCATTCTGTTTGCTTGTGCTCTTTCATATCCCTCAGTCAACTGGGTGAATGAAATCTTATTTAAAAAAAAAAAAAAGTAAGTTCAGTTCTAAATTTCACAACATGATGCTGAGCGAGAAAAGCAAAAAGAAGAGTATAGACTATAAAATTCTGTTTAGGTCAAAGTGTTAAACACACTTGTGGCAGACTGTTACCTCCCATCCAACGTGGTCTTCTTACAATGTGACTTTGATATTGACGGTCAATGTCTGTCCATCTGCATTCCCTCATTTTGAAATTGGGTGGATTCTGTGACTGCTTTGGCCAATAAATTATGGCAGAAGGGATGCCATGTGACTCAGGCTTGGTAATAAAAATGTAACGTATTTCTGCTTTGTTCTCTTAGGACGCTTACTCCTGGAACCCAGCCCGCATACTGTGAGGAAGCCCATAGAAGCCCATAGAAGAGCTCATGTGGAGAAGAACAAAAGTCCCCAGTCTACATAGCCCTCTACTGCACTCCCAACCACAGCTAGCACCAACTTGCTGGCCATGTGAATGGACCATCTTCTTTTTTTTTTTTTTAAAGATTTTATTTATTTATTTGTCAGAGAGAGAGGGAGAGACAGCAAACAAGCACAGGCAGACAGAGTGGCAGGCAGAGGCAGAGGGAGAAGCAGGCTCCCTGCTGAGCAAGGAGCCCGATGTGGGACTCGATCCCAGGACGCTGGGATCATGACCTGAGCCGAAGGCAGCCGCTTAACCAACTGAGCCACCCAGGCGTCCCCTTCTTTTTTTTTTTTTTAAGATTTTATTTACTTATTTGACAGAGATCACAAGTAGGCAGAGAGGTAGGCAGAGAGAGAGGGGGAAGCAGGCTCCCTGCTTAGCAGAGAGCCTGATTTGGGGCTCGATCCCAGGACCCTGAGATCATGACCTGAGCTGAAGGCAGAGGCTCAACTCACTGAGCCACCCAGGCACCCCTTGAATGGACCACCTTGAAGTGACTCTCCGGGCCTCCGTCAAGCTGATACCACGTGGAGCAGAGAGGAACCATCCCTGCTGAGCCCCGTTCAAATTTCAGATGTCTCAGCGAAGTAGACGCTCGGTGTTTTAAGACATTAGTTTGGGGTGGTTGGCTCTCAGGCATTTTATCAAGTCCCATAAGGTAGGCTCTTGCAACACACCACCCGGTTTATGAAGTCTGCACAGCAAAATCCTCACGGCAGCCTTCAAAGAAGTGGACAGGGAGCGAGATTGGAGGGGACACTCCAGAGGGGACCCTGGCTTCATTCTGTGATGTGTTCCACCCATACACATATTTTCATAAAGGACGGTGTGCGCCTACATTATTTGTATTGTTCTTAAATATATAGAAAAAAAGACTGACAAACATTCGAAGATGTTCGTTCTGTGAAAATGGACATTTGTCATGTTCTTCTGTGATTTTAGTTCTCCATAAGCAATATTTTAAAAATATGGCAACGTTTCAAGATTGATTCTACAACCTGTGCGAATCCAGATACAGTCTGTGATTTGGAGAGTGAGACTGTGTCTCTCAAGGCACTTCTTTTTTTTTTTTTTTTTTTTTTTAGTTAGAGGGAGAGAGCGAGCACAGGCAGACAGAGAGACAGGCAGAGGCAGAGGGAGGAGCAGGCTCCCCGCTGAGCAAGGAGCCCGATGTGGGACTTGATCCCAGGACGCTGGGATCATGACCTGAGCCGAAGGCAGCCGCTTAACCAACTGAGCCACCCAGGCGTCCCTCTCAAGGCACTTCTGCTTCTCCCCTTCCTTTTTCTTTTCATTCCGAGGCTCTCCCAATCCCCTGCCTCCCCCACGTCCCACAGCTCCCTTGTTAAAGTCTCTCCCTCTGGGATTTTAAATGCGTTTCCATCTCTAGGGCTTCATCCCCGTCCCTGCCCCCCCCCCCCCCCCCCCCCCCCCCCCCCCCAAGTCTCCCAGGCAAGGACTGGCCTTATTCCAGCATGAACCGGTCTCCCTACACCCTTCTCCCTACACTCCCCACCACGGTTCTACTCCTCGCCTCTCCCCAGTGGCTCCTCTATCTTCCACTTGCCTTGCCTTTTCCACGTACAGATAAGCTCAAGTTTATTCCATTGATAAATTTAAACACACGCACAACCTCCAGCCACGCACACATATCTCTTCTTCCCGACACAAACACACTGCTATCACCTGTTGGAGCACACGTACTCCCCTTCCTTCCCCACCCCGGAACTACTGGCCACATAATCTGACAGGGTCTGGTTCTGGCAGTAGCCTCTGGAGGGCTGATTCTCAAGGACACCTCTGGCCACTGCCTCGCTTGACCTCACTGGCATCTACATAGCCCCAGCCCCTTTACCTCCCCCTGCCCATGCACTCTGGGGCAACAACCCATCTTTGGTTCTGGAGCAACTGCTCCCCTCCCCCATCACGCGTGTCCTGCTGGGACAGACACCCCCACCCCTTCCCACACCCCGGTCCCAACGTCTCATCCTCAGCAACCGCCCCATGGGGCTGACACCCCCGCCCCCTTCCCTGTCCTCCCTCCCTGCTCCCCCTACACCTCCCCTGACACCTCATCCTCAGCAACCCCACCCCCATGCCCCGTCCCTCCGGAGCACTAGACTCACACTTGCAGCTGTTTATCTGTAATTTCCACACAGACGTCCCAAAGGCACTCTGAACTCACTCCATCCCAAACTGAATTCATTCTCATCTCTCAAATTAAACCCATCCTTCCTCCCCCATTTCCCTTCTCAACGCACAGCGCCATCGTCATTCACTCATCTCCGGGTTCAGAGGCTCAGGGATCATCCCCAGCCCCCTTCCCCTCTGCCTCCCACATATAATTGGTTATCAGGTTTGGTGCATTATTCTTCCTAATTAGCTCTCGAATGCAGACTCCAGCTCCCAGAGGCCCAGGCCTCATCGCTTCTCACCTACATTCCACAATTATCTCCTAGCCACTTCCCCTGCCTTCTGTCTTTGCCCCCCTTCAAACCAGGAATCACACCTCTGTCAGACTGAAGTTTCTAAAATGCACGTCTGGTCTTATCAAAACCCTGCTTATTATCCAGCAAGGCATAAAGCCCAAACTCCTCAGCCTGCCATTCATGGTCCTTCACGGTCTGGCCTCATTCCTAACTTCTCTGCATACCCCAGAAAGCCTTCAGTCCTCATCATGCCTTTCCATTTGTATCCATCTCTTTCCCTCCATCTAGGACACTCTATTCAACAAGTGACCTCTACTTCTTCACATTTATGGAATGACACCTCCCCCCTGCTGTCCACCAGGTCTTCCTTAGCACGTCTAGTATTCCCATCCTTCTGAACGTCATCTTGCTGAACTTGTACCGTCTTGCATGTCAGTTTCCCTGGGACATGGGCTCTCTGAAAGCTGGGGCCATGATCATCTCTGTACCTCAGAAGCCAACACAGTGAATATGGAGTGTATGGAGTTGGGACTCCATACATTTTGGCTAAATATAGAGCTTCCTTAAATCAAACATGAAAATTCAGAGGATTCTAATTAATATGGGCCATCATGTAATTGTTGCTGAAGGAGGAAACCGGAACATGTGAGCTTCTGCCTCTAGGGGGTCTAGCAAATAGGACCTACCTATGCAATCTTTGTGAATGATTCTTCCTCTCATTATGTAAAACCCGTTGGTGATGAAATGTGTCACTGTCAGAAGCGATGGAGGAAGAAGGTGGGGAGGGAGGTGCCCGGGGGGAGAACGGAAGAGTAACCCCACATCCCACTTCGCTGCAGAATTTGCATTGTTCCCGCACATTCTCAGCTTCTTCCTCGCTGCCCGCTGCCCTTGCTTCTCTCCACCTAAAAGCATTCCCAGAGAACCAAAGCCCTAGCCCACAGCAATGAACCCTTAGTGTTGTCCAATAGCAAATTCCTGAAGCAAACCAGCCAAGAAGGAATGAAGACAGAGGGCTGGAATGACCCATTAGCTCCCAAGTGAGCACGTGGATTTCCGCAGGCCCCACTGACTGCTGTGGACCCCAGGAAAATGGCTCTCAGCTATGCTATCGGGTGACTTGAGCAGACACAGAAGAGCCCTTGGCAAAAATAGCTGTCCCAACCCCACTCCTGGTGCCCAAAGCCCACCATTATGGCTCCAAGATGGCGTCATGTCCAAGTCCTTCACTCAAGTGCAGGTGGTTCTGGCAGAACCAACGCAGCCTGGCCAATGCCTCAGCAAGGTGTGAGCTCCCTCAGCACTGCCAGGGCCCAGCCTGACTCCCTGTCACATCCAGCTCCAGTCACACACACACACGTCCCACCCCTAGCCACAGCCACCGGGCACCAGGAGCCCAACTTCCCTTGCTGCCCATCACACTCAGAGCATACTCGAGGCCCACTCTACCCACTGGCCTAACCTCAAGGGGGTCCCCGGGATGCTCCCAGGTCCAGGGGGCCCAGAGGGTGAGAGCGAACTAGAGGGAAGAGTCCCCACCCCAGGAGATGGAAAGTGCGAGCTGGCCATTGTAAAGGACCTGCCACCTCCCCACAGTGTCTCCTCTTACTTAACAGGGGAAATCCCCAGAGCAGGGCCTTTAACTTCTCCAGGTGAGGCCGGCAGACAGGAGCACTCAGGAAATGTTAAGTGAAATCTTTAAGAGGTCCCACTGAAAGCCCGTCAGCCTCCAGGGCTGAGAACAGGCTTCAGACCAGAGGAGAATCTTCAGCCACGAGAGCAAAGACTGGGAATGTCCCCCCTCCGCCCCCCTCCCAGGGGGCTCAGATGAGAGCGGAATGAGTCACCCTCCAGAGTGGGGGCAGCGGGGGCAGCAGAGCCCTTCTGCCAGCTGCAATGCTGTCCTGGGGGTGGGGGGGAGGGACAGCAGGGGCTCCTTGTTCCCAGCAATGGGGAATGTGTGGCAATGAGCTATCCCTGTTTCCCCGACAGTCCCCTTGTTCCCCCCCAACTAGAGCACTAATAAGCACAGGAAGTAGCAGGAAGTGAAGAATTCCCATCTCCTAGCACAGCCTCCCCTGTGAGGTGGGAAATGGGGTGCATGAAACAGAGGGGAGTGGTGCTGCTTTCCTGAGAGCAGCTGGGGATCAGATCTGGGACAGTGACCTCATCAGCCACCTCATCAACCAGTCAATGGTGCAGCCTTCTGATTATAGGACCTCCTAATGAGGTCGGGGCCACAGCCTGGCGGTGACCTCGGGTTTCTCAATCTGGATCCCCCAGCCCACACCTGCTCTCACACCACCTCCACAGCTCCTGGGCCCCTGTCTTGTCTCCCCAAAGAGAGTGAACTCGTGGAGGGGAGGTACTGCTCATGGCTACATCCCTACCCTTCCAGCGCAGAGCTGGCCCCTAGCAGAGGCACAGAAAAGGCATGTTGGTTGATCGAGTGGCCTGACAGGTGGGTCCGCAGAGAGGACAAAGGGAGCATGATGAGGTTGTTCTGTGACCTGACTTCTGACTGCCCCCTCCCCTTTCCTGGCTCAGAGAAGCACCCACCGCGTGCCAGGCGCTGCAGAAACACAGTGACACCACCAACTCAGGGAGATAAGGCAGAAACACACAACAAGTTAACAAAATAAGACAACAGTCGAAGAGGTGTCACAAGACTGGATGGATGGATGGATGGATGGATGGACAGATGGTTAATTGCTAAAGGAGGCCAACAGACATGAAGGGCCAAGCGTCAAAGGGGAAGGGACCATGGTGAGCTGTTGGAGGTGGGAAAAGGCTCACAGAAGAGGGGAGATTTCATCTGAATGGGGTTGGGGGAGCACTTGGATTTGAATACCCCAAAAGGCTCCTAGAAAGCATTCCAGGTGAAGAGCGTGCCAGAGCAAAGGCGCGGAGGTGGGAAGCAGAGAGTGAATCTGGGGCTGGGGCGTGGTCTAATCTGACCCAGCCAGGGCTTTTTCTGAGTGGGATGCAGGGAGGAGTGAGGGATAAAGCCAGAGAGCTGATGCGGGGCCAAGCATGGACACTAGACAAGCAGCCAGCTGGGTCCAAACAGGTCAGTGTTGATGGAAAACAGGAAATATGCAATTAACCAGCCAGGTCCTGGTTTCCCAAACTACCCCACCCAGCTCTTCTGCTTTCGGAAGAAGAGCAGAGTGAATGGTCAAGGCCTGGGCCTTTAAGAGAAGTAGGCCTAGTAGGCCTGATGCCCACAAATCAACAAGAAGAACACAGACAACCCAGCAGAGAATCCCAGGACGCTGGGATCATGACCTGAGCCGAAGGCAGCCACTTAACCAACTGAGCCACCCAGGCGTCCCAAACAAGAAAAATTTTAAAACAAGCTGTCCAGGGCCTCCTGGGAGGCTCAGGTCATGATCCTAGGGCCCTGGGATCAAGTCCCACATCAGGCTCCCTGGTCAGTGGGGAGTCTGCTTCTCCCTCTCTCTCTGCCTGCTGCTCCCCTGCTCGTGCTCTCTCTCTCTGTGTCAAATAAATAAAATCTTTTAAAATAAATAAATAAATCGGGGTGCCTGGGTGGCTCAGTGGGTTAAAGCCTCTGCCTTTGGCTCAGGTCATGATCTCAGGGTCCTGGGATCGAGCCCCACATCAGGCTCTTTGCTCAGCAGGGAGCCTGCTTCCCCCCCCCTTCTCTCTCTGCCTGCCTCTCTGCCTACTTGTGATCTCTGTCTATCAAATAAATAAATAAAATTTTATAAATAAATGAATAAATTTGTCCAAAAGGCCAACAAGTACATGGAAGGAAGCTCAGCTTTTTTCAGTCACCAGGGACATGCCCATTGAAATCAAAAGGAGAGAACATAAACACCCACCAGAATGGCTAAAATGAAAAGACAGATAGTACTAAGTGTTGGTAATATGAAACAGCAGCGATCCGCCAACACTGCTGGTAGGAACGTAAACTGGCAAGAGCATTCTGGAAAATGCATGGCCTCCAGTGACAAAGCAAACCATGGTTGGACCCCAAGACCCAGCAGGAGAAATGTGTTTATCGAGAGGCATACAGAAGTAAGTTCACAGCAGCACTGTTCATCTCAGCCCCAGGCCAGAAACGATCTAAATGCCATTAACAATGGAATGACAAGTAAATTGAGGTACATTGTCATAATGGACTGTGACACAGCAACGAGAGGAAACAAACTCCAAGTACAGACAATGACATGGTTAATGTCACAAACGTGGAGTGGAAGAGGACAGTGACAGGTGAGTGCACTCTGAAATGTATTATTCTAGTTCAAAGACTGAGCTATAAGTGCTAGAAGCCATGGCTGGAGAAATGAGGCATTTCTCATTTACCCAGTGCGTCTCCTCCCTCTGGGGGGCTGGCAATGTTCTATCTCCTGGTCCCGCCGCAGGAGACACAGGTGTGTTTCGTTTGTGAATTTCACCCAACTATACCCGTAGGATCTGTGCACTTATCTGTGTTTATATTATATTTCAGCCAAAGGTTTTTAAAAAGAGAGCATATGCAGAACCTTGTCCCCCGGTATTTGTCCCGAGTGTCCTCCCTCCTTCTTGCTCCCTGATATAATGGGTCTCAGTTGGGAGTGAACCCTTCCCCTGCCCCCCCCGAACTCAACATGTTTCTTGACATGTTGCAGAGCTGACTCTCTCTCCCCTATGAGAGATATGAGGATCTGTCAAAACTCTCTATCCTGGCTGACCCACCTCCAGCCCACTCGCCCACTATTGGCATTAACACCCAGACTCCCCCTCTGGCTCCCTGACACCTCTGGGAAACAGCATTTGAGTGGGGGAGGGGTTGGCAGGGACATGCTCAAATGATAGTTTTCAGGAATATCAATGTAGCAGTGGGCAGGGGGTGGGGTCTGGGGAGTGACCAGGAGCCCTGGGTGCGAGGACACTGGTCTAGATAGGATAACGGCGGCAGCGGGAAAAGAAGGCCGCAGGAGCTTGGAATCGAGAAGCATCCCTGGGGACATCCCCCTTGCCAGGGAGGGAGACAGAGCCCTTGGCAGAATCCGGCTCTGGGAATTCAGCCCTCTCCTGGCAAGCCGCCCGCTGAGGAAGTAACTGCCTGAACAAACAGTACTTTTACCTCCTAAGGAGTAAAATAAGCGAAAATAGAGCCATTTCCCATTCACCTGGATGGCATTATTCATTCTCTGGGTACAGTCTGTTTGCAGGTTATGAGAAACCGAAGTGGGGTGTGCTGAGAAAAACCCGATCTGCACCAGTGCCCACCCACCCCTGGGTGCCAGGCCCCCATCCTAACATCTCCATTGCTCACACCAATAGGAATTCCACTAGCAATGCAGAGAATCAGTGGAATTTAATTAATCAGGCCCAGGTATCCAGGAGCTTTAAACATGCCTGCTCTTTCTTCTGTGTTTCTAAAGTCGCCATCATTCTAGAAATACAAGGTTTCAGCTCTCCTGATATCTCTGGAGCTTTGGGGTTCTGGAAGCTCCACAGCTCCTTTCCCACGTATTTCACCCCCTCACCCCACCCCACCCACGTGCAGGGATGCTCAGGTGGGGGACAGAGGAAAGTCTGGGGGAAATGTACCCTTGAAAGCTGGTGTCCGGATGAGATCCCCGCATTATTCCTTTTTAATGCTCCGTTGCAAAATACACCAAGTGTTTTATTTCAATCCACACTGAAGCATATTTCAGGGCAAATTTCCTATTGCCTGTCACAGCTCAGGGGAAAAATGAATGCACATTTCCCCAGCTCCATTAGCTAGGGAAACAGGCTCACATGGCTAGAAGGCATGGTCCCTGCAAGCGAGGGGGGGAAATGAGATCACTGGGAAACAGTCCCATGGGGTGCACAGGTGCACAGGGCTCTCGCCTTCCCAGGGGTGACTGCCAGGGGGCTCTGGGGGCAGGGACAGGCACATCCGCTGGAGAGAGGATCAGCCCAGGGGGATGTGACCCTGGTCCCATTAGCACTGTGCTCCCTGGGTGCTCCCCTGTGGCCTTCCTGTGCCAGCCTGTCTTCTTATCATCCCTACTTTAGACAGACAGACAGGGTCTCAAGGAAAACAGTGAGGCCACGACGTCTCTCCTTCTTTCTTGAAGGTGGAGTTCTAATGCCTCTGTCTGTACTAGACTGAAAAAGCAAAGGCATAATCTGGGGCAGGTCCCCACTCCCAGGTTCGCCAAGGACAAGCTATCCTGACACCCATTCCCTACACTCTGCTGAGTGGGGGCGGGGCAGAGACCGGTTCCGGCTCCAACCAGTCCCTTTGTCCACCACCTTACAGGGCCAATGCCCCTACCAAGTCCCCAACCCTAGCTTCCTGTCTCTTACCATGCTCTCCGTGCCATTCTTTGCGCCCTGCCTGAGTGAGAGCCCCGGGGGCTCAACTAGCTCACCTCCGTCCTTCCCACCGAACATTCACCACCTTCCTGGGAGTGGCCCCTGCCTGTCCCCCTCCAGCCCCATTTCTCACTGCCCCTCTTGCCACTATTTTTGCCTCCCCCCAGCCTTTCAAATCCCTCCAGGATAACTCCAACCTCCAAGTCTCCGTTCTGGTGATTCCCTCTGCTGGAAATGAGCATCCTCCTTTTCTTCATCTGGAAAATGCCTGATCATCTGGAAAATGCCTGACGTTTCCTCTAGCACCAGCTCAGGCTTCTCCTGTTTGAGCTCCTCCCTGATTCCCTTCAGCAGAACTGACAGGGACACCTGTGTAGCAGAGTCAGCTAAGCATCTGGCTCCATGATCTCAAGGTTCTGGGATCCAGCCCTGTGGCTGGCTCCCTGCTCGGCAGGGAGTCTGCTTGAGATTCCCTCTCCCTCTCCTTCTGCCCCGCCCCTCCCCCCACTCACTGAGCATGTGTTCTCTCTCTCTCTAATAAATGAACAAATCTTTAAAAAAAAAAAAAGAACTGACAGCTCCTTCCCTTGCCCCACTGTACCCTGTAAGCTTATCTTAGCACGTACCTTTCTATCCTGAAATTACTTGTTGATGTGCTTGGACCCTAAGCCCGTGGAGGGAGGGGCACATGTCATCATTAAGCATCTCTGTACTCCCAGTACTCAGCACAGTGCCTGTCCCCTCATGGGTACTCAATGAAATATTTGTAAAATGAATGAGTGAGCTCTCAAAGACCCTAGTGAGTGTGCTTCCGACATAAGTGTCCTCCTCCAGGAAGTCCTCCGGCCAGCAACAAAGCAGTCCTTGGTCTCCTCACCCTCCTGTCTTGTGTAGCTGCCACCCCCTCCCCCCGATGCTGAATGTCCCATCCGCGTGACAAGTTTGTGTTGCTGTCTCCTGCCATTTCCCTCACCCCCAGGGGGGGTTAGTCTGAATCTTTTTCATGTCACCCAAGGGCAGAGAGGAGCCTTTGGCCTTGCAAAGCCTAGCCCTGGGCTGGTGTGCTGTGGCCCTTCAGCAGAGCCTGAGGACTCAGTGACTAATGGAGAGAGAAGGGAGCTCTGTGAGAGGGATGTCCCCTTGACCAGGCGCTGGACAGAGAGCCCAGGGACGGTGACTCCAAAGGCACGTGTGGCTCAGACAAGGAGGGCTGCTCTGTGAGAAACAGCCTTGTTTGTTTCTTTTTTTAAAGAAAAGATCCTCTTCCATACCATTAAGATTTCCCTTTGGGAACCCGAGGCATGAAAGCTATCCTTTTCCTTGAACCCTGTGCCTTCCTATTTGCCAAGTCCTTTGCACCTTACACAGAACTGAGCTAAAAGAAGCAAGAATAGTGTTCGCAGCCATCACAGCTCAGAGAGCATATTAATGGAATAGGGAGGGATGCCTGGGTGGCTCAGTGGGTTAGGCATCTGACTCTTGATCTTAGTTTAGGTCTTGAGCTCAGGGTCATGAGTTCAAGCCCTGTGTTGGGCTCCATGTTGGGTGTGGAGCCTACTTTGAAAAAAAAAAAAAAAAAGATAATGGAATAGGCACAGTGCCCCAGATGGCATCATGGGCCCACTCTGTGCCTCAATCCATCTAGTCCACCAGGGCCCCTCCTGCAGCAGAGGCCAAGAGAACAGAGACAACTTTCAAGGGTAAGATCCTGGCTTTCTGGTCATGCTCACTCCCCACACCCAGGGCCTGGATTTCTGAGCAGAATACCAACAACTTTCACACTCCCACTGCAGTGTGAACTCTGGCATGCCATTTTACTGAGTCTCAGCTTCCCCATCTGTAGAATGGGCTAATGAAATCTTCCATAGTGACCTCATTCCTTCTCTACCCCTACCATCAGGAGGGTGAAATGAGGGGAGGTGGTGAAAGCCCACTGAGGTTTTTACTCATTCCTTAGCAAGGAGGACCCTTTTATTATAACACTCTGGCCTGCCCTGGTGGGAGGACACAGTCAAGGGTCTACATGAGGCAGGGGACCGTCCTGCTAGATGTTCTAATGTGGCCTCCTGGACAGCACCCAGGTATCAAGCGGAGGAATGTGTCAAGTTGGAAATGAGAGATAGTGACACAGGGATTTGGCTCTAAACCCCAAATCCTGAATTGCGTTTTCCTCTGTTAAGCAAGCATTACTCATCCATCTCCCACGCCTGTAGTGTTACAGGAGACCAAGGAGGGAGAGAACTACAGACCCAAAGAACAAGAGGATACACTTTGGTAGCAGCAGGAGGCCATGGGACTAGAAACTGGAAGAACTTCCTGACGGTGGGAGGAGCTGGTGAGATGTGGAAATGGGTGGCCAGGGGCAGTGGCCCTCTCCCTCTCCTCAGGCTATTTCAGAACTGAGGAGGGTGGGCTCAGTTAGGTTGTTCATCCTACAGTCCTGTCCTCAGGCAGCCCCTGACCCAGCTTCTGGTAGGGATGGAAGACATGGGGACAGAAGGAAGATCATATGGGAGCCAGGATTTATGGGTTCTAGTTGGGGTCTAGAGCTCCATGGAAGGTTAAATGCTCCTAGGAGCAGCATCAGGAAGGCCAACCACATACTGACAGAGTGGGCTGGGGCTCCGCAAGGGAAGGACTCCTTTCAACCCTACCATGGAACCAGGCCTTCATTGCAAATCTGGCAGTGTCCTCCTTGAATTCCTGGCTCTGATATACTCAGGGGCTTCCTCTCCTCCCTGCTGAGCTGATCAGACACACACACACACTCACTCTCTCTCTCTCTCTCTCTCTCTCTCTCTCTCCCATCATCCCATCCCCCACAGTGGGCCAGCCAGCCTTCTCTGCACAGCTGCTTGTGGCTGTAATTCTATCCCGGGATCCCAATGACATCATTCCCACAGGGTCAGTGGGGAAGGGGAGGAGGGGACGAGGCAGAGTTGGGGTGGGGAGAAACAGCCATGAGACTGTGACTGCAGACCCAGCTCTGAGGAGAAGCATTGTGGGAGAAGCCGAGCTCCGAGCTCTGCAACACTAGAACAGTTTGACCTTAGGCAAATACCCCTCTAAGCATTCTTCCTCATCTGCATAATAAGGCCATTCTACAGAGTTGTTTAAGTACCCAAGGGGCAGGGAGCATTGTGAGAGAGGGGGGTTTCCCCCATCCTCTGTGCCAGTCAGCATCTCACTGTTCCCTCTCAGATAGCCCAGGGGTGTCTGCAGCATCATCCTCTCTGTAGTTCAACATCCTGAAAGTCGGGCAGTACACTGCCCCACAGAGCAGGCAAGTCCAGAAGAAAGGATTATGGGCCACTGCCCTCTTTCCCTGTAAAGTGCACCCCGAGAAGGCTGCTCTGATGGGCTCTCTGCACCTAACCCACTTCTCTTTGGGGAAGTGCCCCCCCCCGCCCAATTCTGAGAGTCGGGGAAACCCAGGAGTCCCATGCCTACCAGGAGGGCGGCATCAAACATCTGATTACACAAACCTGCCACAGTCCCTGCTGAAAATTTCATCCGGGAGCAATGATCCATTAGTCACCATCAATTATTCATCCTCATCAGGGCCAGGGACGCAGCATGGGAGCAGCTGGTGCTGGGACCCACACCCACTCCACCTCCATTCCCCCTCGAAAGCAACCAGCAATCTCTCCCATCCCCCAGCCCACCGAGGGTCCTACTGAGTACGCATCTCCAAAAAGTGAGCATGGCAGTCAGACGGACATCACAGCACCGAACAGATGGCCAAGCAAGACACAGGCCAAGCTGAAGCTGCCACATACCAGCCGCACGCTGAGGATTTCCAAGAAACAAGAAAGAGACATTCTCCTTTATCAAGTTCAACACGCGTCTTTGGCAGCAGGTTGCTTTCGCAGAGGTGGCTGGGCCAAAGGTACAGGGCTATCTGTCCGTTATAAAGACTCCCATGGTTAGGCCCGTTCTGGCCCCATTCTGAAGGTCTCCCTTCTTCAAAAGAAATCACAGAGTCTCCTCAGAGTTGGAGAGAAAGGGCCCTCAAGACCAAGCCATCAGTGTCACAGGAGCCCCTCCAGCGACACGACAGTGAATGCACCTCGGGACAGGATGCTTGTGTCTCCTGAGAAAAGCCACTGAGTGTTTGGACGTTCTAATCCTTCAACATCCCTTCAGTAAATATTTGCTGAGTGTCTTCCACACGCCAGGCACTGAATGAGACACTAGGTTTATACCCAAAACGGACCAAATTTTTGCTCTATTAGAACTATCTTCCCCACAGTGGGTGAAAACTAGTCTCCACGTGTCTTGTGCTCTCTAGACCTAGGAGAAGATGAGAAATAGAATCGATTGTCTTTAAGACCAAAGCCTTGGGCTCACTGGAGTAAGACTGTGGGACCCAGCTTGCTCCTCCAGGCTGGACTTGTACCCCAAAGGGTCATGGCTGGACAATGGTTTTCTGGACTGGACCTGAGCAATGGGCACTCTTGGTACTAGCAGTTTAAGCACTTAGTTCTCCCTCCCCCAATAAGAATACTGTACCCACAAATGCAAACGCCAGTCTTCTCTGCCAAACAAGAGACTTGCTCCACCTCTCCCTGTCCCCATTCCACTCCCAAGAATAGGCTCTGCCCACTGGTGAGGTAGGCAGGGTTATAAACGACAGTGGAGAGCACTGCCTTAAATATGTTCCCCAATAGCCCTCACCAGGCCTGGAATCCCATCATTATTTATCCAGCCTTTTCTGGGTAGGCATCACTCCCTATTCAACATGCAGATGCCTTTTTGTTGGGAGGAGTGCCATGTTCAGGAGAGGAGCAGTTTGAATCTGTGCCTGGGGCTGCAGAAAAAGGCATACTGCACTGTTCTCAGGGCTGGTGAAAGGGAGATGAGGTGAGCAGACCTGAGTAGGGAGGACTGGGTAAGACAGGACAGCTGGGAGGCACTTGACGTCTCTAAGGAGAGAAGCACACAGAGGGGAGACAGAAGGTAACCTGAATATTGCCTGGAATTTGCCTTTTGTGTTACATAAGTTATGGAGGGCTCCAAGTGATCCCACCCAGTAAGCAGAGCCCGAGCTGCCTCTCTAATAACCCAAAGAATGACAGGTACACATTCTCCCCCACATTAAGTGCCCTGGACAGGGAAACAAGGAGTGTTGGGATTATCAGTTTAGTGAAATATATAGTGGTCAGGGAAGAAATGTAGATGCGGGGAAAATGAGAAAAGAAGGAACTAGAGGACAGAAAAGAAGAGCATTGCTCCCCTTACAGGATTTCTGGGGGGCAGGAAGCAGAGGAATGACCCCATTCAGATAAACCAAGAGGCTGAAAAGGTGATGTAGTCCTCCTACAGGCACATAAAGACACAGTCGTGGTCTGATACTCTATCTTCTCTCCCAAGATCACAGGCTCCCCCAATCCTCAGAGCTCTGCAGAGCTTCCAGTCTCTGCCCACCCTACCCCCACACCTGGCCCCATGCCAATCGATGCAGCCATTCCTCCTCCTCTTGTTGCAGGCCTGCTCCCACAAAAGCCCAGCCCTCCCACAAGTGAGGGAGGGGCTCAGTTCTAACACCCTGCTGACCTCCCAATAGGGAGACGACTGGATTCTCCACTCCAATTCCTACATAGTCCCCTCCCCTGCAGGGATGACCAATCAGCTCCAGCTTCATTTCAGCACTCTACCTTCAGTTAAGCTTCCTATGACTGCACCCTACCATGAAAGCCCTCCCCACCCACCAACCCAGGCTAGATTTTGCCCAGTGGAGTGGACACTCGAGTACCTGGAATAGTGGATATTACAGGAAAGATGCCTCTGCTCTAAACATTTCAGCAAGCTGGAGGGAGATGCAGGTCACGGACTCCAGGAGATGACAGCCAGATTCCAGGATTTGAAGTCATGTATTCCTATCACCTACAAGCTAAACTGACCCTCCCCTAACCCAGACCAGGCATGTCAAAGCTACTTTTAAAGACCTCCTGGGGAAGATGCTCATATAGACACTCAGGCTCATAGCATGTTTAGAGTTCATCCCTCTCATTTTACAGAGTAAAAAGTGGGATCCAGGAAGAGGAGGTAGCTTGGCCAAGGTCTCACAGTCAGTAAAGGGTGATAACAAATTTCTACAACACCGATGTTCCTCTCACCCCTGCCTCTATCTCCAAAATTGGAAAGTTGGGGCTAGCCTATGACCATCCAGTCTGGACGGAGAGTGTGCAGGTGCCGTGCTCTGTCCGTGGTGCTGAACCTCCCAGTCACAGTTTGCCTTTATTTTTAATTTTTTACTTTTATTTTTTCCAGACCTGCATTCTTAAAAAATTGTATTTACTTATTTGATAGAGAGGGAGATAGCAAGAAAGGGAACACAAGCAGGGGGAGTGAGAGAAAGAGAAGCAAACTTCCTGCTGAGCAGGGAGCCTGATGTGGGGCTCGATCCAAGGACCCTGGGATCATGACCTGAGCCCAAGGCAGACATTTAGCGACTGAGCCACCCAGGTGCCCCTCAAGACCTGCATTTTTAAGCACTGTCAGTGTTGGGGCCTGTAGCATTGCAAGGGTGCTATGGGAGATTCCGGGGAAAGTTGATAATATAATCCAGGAGACCATTTATGTGATGGAAGCAGAGACTAATTCCAAGGGGATAAACGGGCAGATGTGCAAGAGAATGGGGAAGGGGACAGTGCACCATCCCTACCCCTGACCTCTTTTCATCGCCTTGAACTGGGTATGGCTTTCTGGTTCTAAGATACCGAGGTACAGGTCCCTTCAGAGAAGCTACAAGTGAGAAAACAATGTGACTGACAGCGTTTAGTCTCAAAGTTTCCAAGAGAAATTTTCCAAGAAAGAAGTCACCAGAAGTAAAGGCCAAGAGAAATTTGGAGGATATGTAGATAATAGGAGAGTCTTCAGAAGATGTGGGGGATTTTGAAAAGTTCTGCCATGAGCATGGAGACTGGATATCAGGATCTTTCAAGGTCACACCCCCAAAGCAAAGTCCAGATTCATGACTAGGACCCTTCTGTGGTTCCTTGGAATCAAGTAGGGGGAGAGCGGGGGTGGAAAATAAATGCACTGTCAGGATTGTTCTAAAAAGATTAGTCTAGCCTAAGCCCCAAACTGGTGTCCGTGCTGAAAATATCCAGAAGCCATATTCTTCACAAAGTCCCTAGCTCTTTACTCTCTTCAATAGGAGGCTGAATGATGGTGCCTTGTTGGGAAAGCAAATCCTCAGCATGTGTGAATGAACCCCAAACAAAGGAGCTGTGTGACAGGTGCCCGCTTTGCTCCACTGGTAGAGCATGCAACTCTTGATCTCAGGGGTCGTGAGTTCAAGCCCCGTGTTGGGCGTAGAGCCTACTTAAAACAAACCAACAGGAACCGTTCTAGCAAGAGATGGACAGCATCTTGAACTTAATAGGGCAGCTCACGGGGTAGTAGGCATCTACACATTCTGCTGCAGGTTTGACTCTCATAAGGAAAGTCTCCTGATGCTGAGTTCACACACACACACACACACACACCCCAACCCTTACCTCAGAGATATCATCCTAATACTGATAAAGGGCTTTTACTCTCCTAAGCCCTATTATCCTAATATCTCCTAAGCCCAGCATCACTCTCTTCCCCTTCCTCCTCCTCTCCTCCTCCCCCTCTTCTCCTCCCATACTGTGATACACCATTGAATACAAGTCAACTATAACAACTGTGCACACAGCCAACTCGCTCCAGCATGTCTATGTCCACACTCAAGAACCCTGGGATGCAGAAAATCTTGGCGGTCAGTCTATCCTTTCTAAATATCTACCCTGTCCCAGGGCGCCTGGGTGGGTCATTGAGTTAAGGCTCTGCCTTCACCTCAGATCATGGTCTCAGGGTCTGGGGATTGAACCCCACATAGCGCCACATAGAAACAGCAAGTCTGATTCTCCCCCTCTCTCTCTGCCTGCCTCTCTGCCTACTTGTGATCTCTCTCTCTGTCAAATAAATAATTAAACCTTAAATAAATAAATAAATATCTACCTTTTCCCAGACTCTCTTCTCTTTGGAGATCTCACCATCTGTTTGGTTTCCTGTCACAATGTCTAACCACATTTACTGCTCAGAAATTCCTCTTTGTGTCTACCTAAAATCCTTCATGCTCTAGGATGCTGTTCCGACATTATGAATCACTGAAGATGAAGAGCATCTTCCTCAGGGGGAGTGGGGAGCAGGGTGTCACTGGAACTTTCACGGTCTACAGACAGAGACACGCACTAGGACAATACTCACCCCACCTACATACACATGGAGAACCCGCTACTGTGGAAAATAACAACAAAGAAGTCCAAGGTCACAAAGAACCCTTGAGATGGCATTGGATCTATCCCGCATTCATAGAGAGAGGACTGCCTCAGGGTCCTCTGAGAAGAAGGTCTCATGGGCTGCCCAATCCCATGCCCTCAAGAAGCCCATCTCCAGCCTTTGTTTCTGGGTCTACAATATAAAACACCCTGGCCTCCCTTAGCCCCCAAACCCAGCCTCCCAAGCAATCACACTGCCAGCAACTAATACACTTCTCAGAAGCCATATTTATATTACAGCTGGACAAGAGAGCAAAGGTGTAATTGGGCTCGATTTGATTGAGTGCGACAATTGCAGTTAGCCACATGTGTCACCGAGAGATGTGAACTGGGGATAGTTTATGCTCAAAAACTCATTTCCAAGAGGATCTGACATCTTCCTCTCACAGACATCAGACAGCACTGGCCATCAGTGGCAGTGCAAGATATCCACGGACTCACTCGGCTGCGGGAGACCTCGTAAGGTCATCTATCCGCCCCCGCACCCACCTCCACACAAACATTCCCTCGGAAAAGCTTTTTCTCTGCTCTCTGAAATACCTGATGCTCTCTCTTCACCCCCTTAATGGCCTGCCAAATATCTCAGTGCAACATGCATGAAAGTGCTGCCTGATGTCTAACCGAAACCTGGCTTGCTTCAGTTTCCACCCCTTGTTCTAGTCCTGCTCCTGGTGCAATGACAGCAGCCTTATCCTGTTATGTCTCCATCCCTGATCCCAGCCACTTCGGGGACACACAGCCATGCTCACTCCCCTCTTTGTGACCTCAAAGAACCATGATCCCCCGGCTCTGGGCTTGTTCTCCCCCATGGCTCTCTGGATTCAGTGGCCAAGGAGCTTTCACATCCTTGTTCCTGAATTCTTTTCTCAGTCTCCAAGAGAACTATAGTTCGGCCTTTGAACTTCTCTAATGCTTTTTCTGGGACTCTGAGAAAGGACTGCAGAGGTTTCTGGTCAAAGATCCCCATTTTACAGAGGAATGAAAAATTCAAAGGGGGAAAATGACAAGCTCAGGGTCACCGGTGGAATTAGAAGCAGAGCCGGACACTCCCTTGCCCTTTGCAACCCAGAGCCTGCCTCGCAGCTCCCTGGCAGTGACCTGAAGTGGCCCAGGAGTGCTCACGGCTCTCCAGAGTTCATGAGCCATGGGGGCCATTATGCCATTATGCCCACTAGCCCCACCCTGCTAGGTATCCCCATTATAAGCCCTAGGAGCACTGAGCTTTTTACTTCATATCAATTATCATAATTGTCATTGAATAACCAATTGTGTGTTTCTTTTCTTCAGTGTCCTGCTTCCCTCAGACTATAAAGATCAGACCAACGTTATCACCACCGCAGCCTCGCCCAGGAATGCTCGTTACGTGAATGAGCGACTGAATAAAGTCTTTTTTAAAAAAGATTTTATTTATTTATTTGCGAGAGAGAGAGAAATGAGAGAGAGCATGAGCGGAGAGAGGTCAACAGGAGAAGCAGACCGCAGGGAGCCCAATTCGGGGCTTGATCCTAGGACTCCAGGATCATGACCTGAGCTGAAGGCAGTCGCTCAACCAACTGAGCCACCCAGGCGCCCTGAATGACTGAATAAATAAATGAATGAGAGGGACCTGTGGAGGGGTGGCTATGGCCAGTGTGACATGAGAGAGGCTGCAAGGCTAGGGGGCCCCAGCTTCTTGCCCTGGCTCCAACACTGAGGAGACGGAACAGGTAATGTCACAACTCTCCCTTCACTAGAGAACT
>ML110045.1:30483-91734 GCA_003697995.1 Taxidea taxus jeffersonii | reverse complement strand
TGTTCTCCTTGTTAAGTGAACTTGGTCTTGGCTGGATTTCTTGTTGATCTTCTGGGGGAGGGGCCTGTTGTAGTGATTTTCAAGTGTCTCTGCTCAGGGGCGGGGCTGAGTAAACCTCTTAGGTTCGCTTTGGGGAGCTTTTGTTCCCTGAACGCATTCTGTAGAGTTCCGGAGGACGGGAATGAAAATGGCAGCCTCCCAATCTCCGGCTCGGAGGAGCCGAGAGCTAGGGGCCCCAGTCTTCAGTGCGCCCTCAGAGAAAAGCGCTTAATCACTCCCGTCTCCCCAGCCTCTAGCCGCGCTTGGAGAAAATCATGCGTAATCAGTCCCGTCTCACTGGCTTCTGGCTGTGCTCTGAGGTCACCCAGCCTGTGACCAAGCATCTCCGTCTCTGGCAGAGTCCCACCTGGAGTCTTGGAACCCCGTAGATCCCTGAGCTCTCCCAGGTTGGAGTCTCCCCGGATCTTGTGGAGACCCCTCGCACAGAGCACTGGCCCGTGTCACAGACCATGGCTCTAGGGAACTCCATGCTGAGAGCTCACTCCTCGGCTCTGTCTCCGCAGCCGGCTTCCCCGCTCTAATACCTGTGAGCTCTGTGACACTCAGACACCCCCAATCCTTCTGTGACCCCGTGGGACCTGAGTCCACGCTGTCCTCGTGAGGTTTTCACCCCAGTTTAGCTTCTGGCATGATGGCCCTACATGGAGCAGACTTTTAAAAGTCCTGATTTTGTGCTCCATTGTTCCACTGCTTGCCGGGAGCTGGTCCCTCCCCCCGGGGTCTATCTTCCCGTCACGTTGGATTCACTTCTCCGCTGGTCCTACTTTTTAGAAAGTGGTCGGTTTTCTGTTTCTAGAATTGTTGTTCTTCTTCTCTTCGATCTCCTGTTGGATTCGTAGGTGTTCGGAATGGTTTGATAAGCTATCTAGCTGATCTCCTGCTGCCTGATGTCGTCTCAGCCTGCTACTTCTCTGCCATCTTGACTCCTCCCCCCCCCATTTTGTGCATTTTGCCTTCGAAGCCTACTCCATGCCTGGATATTGTTATGAACCAGAGATATCTCTCTGGTAGAAGCACTTGGCCTGCCTTTCTGGTACTTGCTATTACTCACAATTCTTTGCAACAACTCCCATACCTTAGCATTCATCTTTTCTTTCTTATCTTCTGTTGTTTAGAATGTCTAGTAGGGCCACTAGTGTTGAGTGTCATATTTTGGCAGGAGGTGCCATTGACTAATGTGTATGGAAAATACCCATGAGTTAGGTCATGCACAATGGGCAGTTTGGTAATTCATGCTTCAGAAGTTCAAAGCTGTTTAGACAAAAATGTGTATTTTTGTCTTCTGGTAGTCTTGGTTTCTGAGAAGAAGGTTATAGTCAGCAGGTTTAAGAAATATATTTTTGGAGCTTTCTACAGTTAGTAATCTCAATAGCTCTAGCAGCAATTCTTTGTGAGCTGAAACTTGTCGCTTAGGACCTGTCCGTTTAGAAGTAAAAGCATATTTGTAGAGGCCACATCCTGCTTTCTTGATAGAGATATCAACTTCTGTCAGAAAAAAAAAAGTTTCTTTCGTATTATGTATAAATAGGTGGTAAGAATAATTAGCACTACCATTGATTTTTTGTTTACTTGTTTTTTTTTCCCACTGCAGCATGTATTATAATGGTTTTACAACAAGAGAAGATTTCTGACTTCTTCCTCAATGTTACATGAAGACACATTTCACAGGTGGATCAAAGAAGGAAGGAACTTGGGGTGCCTGGGTGGCTTAGTCAGTTAAGCATCTGACTCTTGATTTCAGATCAGGTCATGATTTCAGGATTGTGAAATAAAGCCCCATGTGGAGCACTACATTGGTCTCTGCACTGGGCATAGAGCCTGCTTACGATTCTCTTTCTTCTTTTCTAAAAAAAAAAAAGAGAGAGAGAGAGAGAGAGAGGAAGAACTAGAATAGAATCATAGGCTAATTTCTTAAATGGATCTACAGCAGCCAGGCTGAGGTTCCAACAGCATTGATCAGCCCCACCCTTTGGGTTGCTTGCAGCTAGCATCTGCCCTGATTGGCTGCTGCTTGTGTCATTCCAGTTGTTCAGGGTTTTGAATACCAGCTCTGGGTGAGCAGTTACCATCTGAGATCTAAACTGGTAAACCATAACACACAAATGAATGCAATCTTCAGGACAATTTTCACAAATACCCGAAGGAGTTCTCACAAATGTGGACATAAAAGCACCCAAATGCAAGGTGCAGAGAGAAGGAAATAGGCCAAGGAATGTGATGGAAACTAAGAATGCCTACATCTAGACAATTATATTTATAAATTGTGGCTAAATGGGAATGAGATGATGTTTGTCCAGGGACCTAGCTAACAGTCTCACTATAGCTATGTCCCTCTGAAGTTCATGTGGGACATAGGCATGTGAACTTTTATCCTAAATTCCAATGGGTGGCCTGCTGAACCAGTCTGGGGACGCAGAGAGCTCCCTGTGATACATTTAAGGAAGACCTACTTTTCTGATTTTCTTTTGGGCTCATACCAAAACCTCGGCCTTCTTCATTATACCATGCTAATGGTAAGGAAAAGCAGTACAAAAGCCTGCTGTGGAAAATGGAAGCACAGCCTGAATATTCCTAAGGGCTATAGGACACTGGCTTATCTCAACTGCCCACCGTATGCTGTCTCAGGGCAGGGTAGGCCCCAGCCAGGAGCTACTTCTGATCATCCCTTGTACTGAGTATGGAGAGGAAAGACGGACTCGCAAGAAAGAAAATAATGGGGAAAAGGTACCACACCCTTAGTCTGGCGGCTCAATAAAAATCTCTCTTGACATGTCCAGATGTGTGTGCACTGGGGTGTGCAAAGTCGGACCAAGAGGGGACGAAACTGGGAGCCTGGAGCTCCCCCGAAGGCTAATTGTATTTTGCCCTGACTGAAAAAGGAAACTGGTATTAGAAGGCTGGTAGCTGGTAAGACATAAAGTAAAAGTAAGTCAGCAGTATTCTGTATGCGCTATCCAGGAAAGAGAGAGATACTAAATTTAGAACAGAGCTGGGTACGTAAAAGGAAGGAAGTGTGGTCTAGAATCCTTTATGAACAGTTCCCAAATCCCAAACATAGAGGATGGAAACTGTTTTCTGATTCATTTAGCAACAAAATGTGATGTGAATTGACATGAAACAATTTATAGTCTTCATTTATCTCAGGGTCACTATTTTTTTTTGTTACAGATTTATTCATGTGTTTGATCATGAGATACTACCCTTAATCATAGTAGGGGTGTTGTAATGCACATTACATGAACTGTTTCCTTCTCTAAAATCTTAAAAATTATGAAATCTGAACTATAGCTGGCCCCATCAGCTAAGGGCCTGTGGGCCTGTGTATCATAACACTTGATACTCTGTGGATCTCAATCTCAATTCAGCCACTCACACAGCATGTAATGTGGAACAAATGACTTACTGGATCTATGGTTTTGTTTTTTAGTAAGATGAGGATATTACTAGTTTAGGTATTAAATGAAGTCATGCACAGTGTTCAGCACAATGTCTGGAAATGTTAAACATATAATAATATTAGTGTTTATTATCTTACTTGATCCAAAAGGGGGCATACCTCATCTTTCTTTGATTCATAATCACCAAGGAGTCATCTGCCTATCAGCTACCAGGCCCTCTCTCACCAGGAAAGTGGAAACTTAGATAATGAATGTGAATTTGGGGTCACTGATGATTTGTTGTATGACAATAATTATGTGCCCTAAATCCAATCTCAACCTCCTAACTATCTAAATAAAATAAAATAGAAATTAGAGATGGACTTACTTCTGAGATATACCTATATGTCTACAACCTTCCTGGTTGCAGGCAGGTTTTAATTAAAAAGACACCCAAGAATCTTTTGAAGTGGTATAGGTTGAGACAAAGGAACTGAGAGAATGAATTTTTAAAAATATATATATACATATTCCACGTATGAGTGAAATCATATGGTATCTGTCTTTCTCTGACTGACTTATTTTCACTTAGCATTATATACTCTGGCTCCATCCAAGTCATTACAAATGGCAAGATTTCATTCTTTTTTATGGCTGAGTAGTATTCCATTGTGTATATATACCACATCTTCTTTATCCATTCATAAGTTGATGTGTACATTTGGGATCTTTCTGTAATTCAGAAATTCTGTAATTTCTGTAATTGTTGATAATGCTGCTATAAACATTGGGGTCCCAAAGCAATCTACTCATTTAATGCAATCCCTATCAAAATATCACCAGCATTTTTCACAAGAGCTAGAACAAACAATCCTAAAAATTTGTATAGAACCACAAAAGACCACAGCTAACCAAAGCAATCTTGAAAAAGAAAAGCAAAGCTGGCGGACTCACAATTCTGGACTTCAGACTGTATTACGGAGCTATAGTCTTCAAGACAGAATGGTACTGGCACAAAAACAGACACATAGATCAATGGAACAGAATACAAAACATAAAAATGGACCCACAACTATATGGAGAATTAATTTTTTTGGCATGAACATTATTATTTTATAAGAGTCTTGACTACTGGTTTGTTTTTGGTTCACAATGTGGCAAAAATCCAATAATCAAGAATAGAATTTTCTAAAATGTTTACATGGAACACAAGCTCTGTGAGAGGTTCTATGAATAAAAGATTTTCCTCAAATTATTTTAAAATAAAACCCTTCTGGGGTGCCTGGGTGGCTCAGTGGGTTAAAGCCTCTGCCTTCGGCTCAGGTCATGATCCCAGGGTCCTGGGATCCAGCCCGGCATTGGGCTCTCTGCTCAGCAGGGAGCCTGCTTCCTCCTCTCTCTCTCTCTGCCTGCCTCTCTGCCTACTTGTGATCTCTGTCAAATAAATAAATAAAATATTTTTAAAAATAAATAAAATAAAACCTTTCTTTCAGGAAATATTTATTAACATCCTCAGAATTAGTGTTAGATGGAGTGCCCTTTGGGAAATACTGCTCTCTAGAGAGTGTCAGCTCTTGGTACGTATTCCAGGAAGCTAATTCTTGGCTACTGGGTGATTCCAAGCATGTTAAAATTTAATTTTTAAAAATAAAACCTTCGGGGCACCTGGGTGGCTCAGTGGGTTAAAGCCACTGCCTTCCGCTCGGGTCATGATCCGAGGATCGTGAGATCGAGCCCTGCATCGGGCTCTCTGCTCTGTGGACAGCCTGCTTCCTCCTCTCTCTCTGCCTCTCTGCCTACTTGTGATCTCTATCGAATAAATAAATAAAATCTTTAAAAATAAATAAAAATAAAATCTTCACTGTCATACAGATCTAAAATGAACACGTTAAGATTTTATTTAATTTAATTAATGAAGGAACCAACACAATTTTAAAACCTATTCAAAGGTGATTCTGAAGAACAGATACATGTATAAATAATCAGCAGTGCTGAAATAAATTTACTAATTGATATAGAATGATTTAATATTAATAGAGCAAATGATATAGTTTAGAATTATCTTTTCTATAGAGCAGAAACAAATTGTACCTTTATTAGACACAACTTATTTCTTTTTTTAATTTAGTTTAATTTTTTCAGTGTTCCAGGGTTCATTGTTTATGTACCACACCCAGTGCTCCATACAATACTCCATGCCCTCTTTAACACCCACCACCAGGTTCACCCATCCCCCACCTCTTCACCTCAAAAACCCTGTTTGTTTCTCAGGGTCCAGTCTCTCATGGTTTGTCTCCCCCTCCAGTTTCCCCGATTCACTTTTCCTTTCCTTCTCCTAATGTCCTCCATATTATTCCTTATGCACCATAAGCAAGTGAAAGTAAGTGATAATTGACTTTTTCAGCTTGACTTATTTCTATAGAAAAGAATTATTTTCATTTCTCTCAGAGTCTTCAGTTTACAGAGTTGTAAAAGAGACTTGTCAAAGACAAGACAGACATCCATGTGGAGTCAGTCCCACTAGATAGATAACAATGAGTATTCCATTGAAAGAGCACTGTGGTAAGCAGAATGATGCTCTCCTATCCCCATGACCACGTCCTAATTCCAGAACCTGTGAATATGTTATGTCACATGGAAAAGGGGTGTTAAGATTGCAGATGGAACTGTTTGTTAATCAGATGGCTTTAGGATAAAGAAATTGTCCTGAGTTTTCCAGGTGGGCCCAAGATAACTACAAGGTCCTTTAAGATAAAAAAGGGAGTGAAAGGAGTAAGTCATAATCAGAGATTTGAAGATACTGCATTGCTGCCTTTGAAGCCATGAAATGCAGAAGGCTATGAGATCCTGCAAAAAAGAAGGAAACAGATTCTCCCCTCTGTCCTCCAGAAGCAATGTAACCCTGCTGACACTTGGATTTTGCCCCATTTCAGATTTCAGACTTCCCCAAGTATAAGATGATAGACTTATGTTGTTTTAATCCACTAGGTTTTGGTAATTTGTTACAATGGTTAGAGAAAACCAATGGGGACATCTAGTAATTTCTGTCCATTTCTAAGTCTTTTACAAAGTTTCCTAATAAGGAGAAGTATCAAATTTCATAATAAATAACCCCCATAAATGCTTCTTTCAATGCTGACACTTTATTATATGTAATGGTGTGTGATGATACAGATGAGATACTATAAAAAGAAGTAATTCAAAGTACTTGGATTACATTATGAAGAATCTGGAAGTTTTTTCAGGCTCTTGATAGAAATGGAAGTTCCTTACTTCTGTTTCAAATCAGTAAACACCAATCATACGACAAGGCCTATTGAACAAGAACCTGTCCAGGGCTGAGCCAGGCCTGGTGTTTCAGGCTTTTGCCCAGACTGGGTACCCACATAGTCCTGCTCTGAATTCAATACCCTCTGTCTACGACCTGATGGAGTTTTTGTACCAGAGCAAATCCCATATTTCGGGAGCATATGAGATTTTCACCAAAGGGAATTTAACTCAGTGTGAACTTTTCAAGAGCTCATTTTGCAAATAGATGAGAAGTTGTCCTAACCATTGCTTGCAGGTCTTTCTTCCAACTGGCTTTATGGAGAAGACATGTAGCAGTAGGGTGATCTGTAAATTAGTAGTGGAATATGCCGCTATCATGTCCATTCTCCACCACCAGGAGGTTTATTTGGAAATGACTGCTCTGGATACAAGCTACCTCAAGGATAATGACCCAGAATGCAGATTACTGAATTCAAAGGAAATTCTCTAAGTGCCTGCTCCAACCTCCATCCCTGGCCTGGGAGGAAACACTGACAAGCTGCAAAAGAAGGCTGACAAAGAAAAAATTGCTTTAAAATGCAAAGCAAGGGAGGTGGTGGTGGTGATGGGTGTGTGTGTGTGTGTGTTAATGTTAAGAGGGGTGGGGTGGGCTGAGTTACTAATAGGTCTCCTTGCAAAGAGCAATGGATAAAACAATACTATTGCCTTAAATGAATTTTACTGAGCACAGTCCTAGAATTACAGGGCAGCTAGGCTCAAAAGTGAGCAAAGATTTCCCAACTTGCCACCTCTGATTTATCTTCAAGGTTGGCAATTGTGGGACTTTGTAATTTCCTTGTGGCTCCAGAGAGCCTTTGATGTTAGCTGGTAGTATCAATTTATTCATTAAATCTGAGAGTTTGGGGCACCTGGGTGGCTCAGTGGGTTAAAGCTTCTGCTTTCAGCTTGGGTCATGATCTCAGGGTTCTGGGATCAAGCCCCACATCGGGCTCTCTGCTCAGCGGGGAGCCTGCTCCCCCCACCCCGCTCCCCACCCGCCTGCTCCTCTGCCTAGTTGTGATCTCTGTCTGTCAACTAAATAAATAAGATCATTAAATCTGAGAGTTCATCTGGCCAACCAAGAGGACAGAGAGTCAACCAGGGGATACTCACTGATTTCCATCTGAGGTAAGAGGCAGAAATGGCTACAGCTTCCTGGAATCAACTGAACTACAGATCTTCTTTGAAAGAGAATGACTGTCAGAGACCAGCCAATTTTTACCTACCTGATCCTTGGTCCAGGCTGTGTTAAACTGGAGAACCTGTGAACAGAAAGTACAGGACAGATATTGAGAAGGTGAGATACTCTTACCCTTTGTCCTCCCCAGGGTAGTCAATGCCAAACTGGCTTGGAGAAGAAGAGAAAGATGCATTTATGTGAACTAGACTGTCAGTGAGGTAATAATTTTGAATTTAACTGGATGAGAGGAAGTTTCTGAAAATGACTGGATTAATTTTCTGCCATCATCACAAATAGGAACTTGGAATCGCAAGACTCATGTGAAGTTATGAAACAAGTTATGTTTTTAAACTCCTGAGTTAGGTGGACAGTTGTAACAAGGAAACACCATACCATTTTCAACAGGATGGAGAAAGTAATCCAAGAGAGAAGTCAGGAGGAAAAGTTATCCCAAGCAAATGAAGGGAATTGAAGCCAACATCAAGAAGTTGATGTGTAGAAAAAGTGACTCAGAAGAAAGGTTGAGTGAGCCTTCTGAAAAAGTAGCAGCAATTGACTCTCTCCTCAAACCCACCGACTACTGATTGACTGTTTTGCTGATATCTTTGGGAATTAATTATACAGGAGCCAAAGAAATCTGGAATGTATCACTGGTGATTTTAAAGTCCAGAATACAAGTTGAAGCATTTGGAGAATTTGGACAAGAAAAAAACCATGCGGGAAGTGAACCATTGGCCACAGAAATGGTTTTAAAGTGTTTTAGACCACGGCTTCTCATGCCAGAACATCTGAGCCTTGGCAAGGGATGAAGTGCAGCCTACGAAAAAAAAAAAGAAAAGAAAACTGTGTTTGACAGGAGAATTCCTAACCTGTTCCAAAGGGATTTTATCTGAAATATGAACAAGAGTGAGAAAAGAAAAAGCACAGATAAAGCTCTAAAAGTTTGGTGATTAACTGACGGGATGTTGGAGGAACCATAGTAAAGTGTAAATACCATGGAAGAAAATCAACAAGTGAATTTATGGTCCTTTCTTACTTTGGATCCCAGTGCATAGAGATTGGGTGCAAACTAATAGAATTTGACACTCAACAGAAGAGGGTCAATGCCATTTCATGTACGTCATTATGAAGAGATAAAGGGATGGGGCTTCTGACCAGAACGTGCGCTATGGAGTGTGATAAGTCTACTGTTTCAGCTGGTGCGGTCATGCTGGGGAACAAAGTGGCAGCTCTCAGTCAGATCATATATATTTGTTGAGAACCCAGAAACTTGGATTGTGGGTGTACATCTTACAGTCTTATACAGGTCCATGAAAACTTATTATAGCTGTCTTGGTGGTGATAGGGAATTGGAGGCAATCAGGGTGTGCACTGGAAGAAAGTTGATAATTAAAATGTGGCAAATGAAAGCATGGGGCATTATGTAACAGTCAGAGTAGAGCGGACATAGATATGGCACCATGTATAGAACTAAAAATATGCTGCTGAACAAAAAACAATAAGAAACAGGATGAGATACATAACACAATATCAATTATGTATTAAAAAACACATGCACATAGAAAAATCATAGACATTTTGAAATTAATTTATAAACATTATATTTCAAAATATAATTTGAACACTTGTGGATTTACAAACACACACACGTTCATTTCACATGTAAAGTAATTACCTATGTAGGGTGATTGGTGTATGGTGATAAAAAAAAACTTGAACAGACTTGTACGATAATATGTCATGAACTAATGAGTTCAAATATAGAGGATGAAGGGGATGGTGGGGGTGAGAGAGAGAAGACATAGAGAGAGAAGTCTAATAAAACTAACCAGTAGCTTCTCTGCAGAGCAAGGACTGAATGACACGTCTAGAGAATCCATGTATATGTTTTTGTTCATGACCAGATCTTGTCTTATGTTTTATCCATAACCTGAATAAAGGTGTAAAGGGAAGAATACTCATCAACTTGCTATGACACAAATCTGGGAGAAGTTATTACCCAGCTAGGTAATGGAAATCAGGGATAACATCTTGGGAGTCACCAGAGAAACAGTGGCCCCCAAGCCTAGTGCTGCTGTCTTCCTCTGATGGGGATGTGTAAGATACTTTTGTTGGAGAAAAATAATCTGATGGCAAGATGCCAGACTTCTAAGGAAAACAGGGTTGTATCCTTGACTCTGTGGACCTTTATTGATTCAGTGTTTACTGTGATGGGAGATGCCCAGGAAGTCAGCTATGGGATCTGTGATGCCTTGACACACTTTTTTTTTCTTTTTTTCTGGGAAATATAAAGATTTAACATGATATTATTATTATGATTATTAGCTATTTTTCTAAAGCAATATTGTTAATAAGCAGGAACCTCTCATTGTAGGCCTGGAATTACGAAGTCTTCGTATCCATTACTTTTAATTCTCTATGACTCTATGAAGTAGGTACTGTTATCATCCAAGGTCATACCATAGACCAGAATTCATACCTGCACTATCTGACTCCACAATCTATTCTTTTAACCATTACACTGTAGGTCGTCTGACAATGGGGTTGCATTTTGCTCCAAGGAAAGACAACGTGTAATAATGGTAGATTCCTGATTAAAATGTCCTTTTGGCTTAAAAAAAAAAAAATCTCTGATCACTTTCTTTTTTGTATGTTTGAAGGAGAATAAATCTGCTCCCAGTATTCCAGATTAGACAGGAGAGGAGTCATGGGATGGTGCCATGCTTCACATGGCATACCTTCTTCGGCAGTCTGCCTCAGCTCACTGAGGAAACGGTGTTGGGTCTTGGGAGGAAATGAAGAACCCTGCTTTCAGTTAGAGGGCAGGAAGCTACGTGAGTAATTGCTGGGGATGGGCTTGGCACTACATGGGATGGGTAATAAAGGCCATGTAAAACCTTATGGTTTTTCTTTAAGTATGCTGAAATTTCCATTTCATTATAATCCAAAGAATCAAGTGTGATCTTGCCCAGGGAGAGAACACCCTTAATTTTGCCTTCAAACATTGCTTCTTCAGCTCCCTTATTTTTAAAAGCTATGCCACATTTCTTCACTCAGAAAATTTCAATCCTTCAGTATTTTTTCTCCACCTGCTCTCTCTTCTTTATTCTTCTGTTTTGTTGAGTTCTGTCCCTCACTTGCCAATCTAGGAGAGTATTTTGCATATAGCATTTTACGATGAGTATTTGTTGAGCTGGTGTACGTATGCATACAGCTACTTATTAGCTGTGGTTACTGATTTGTTTCCTACTGAAAACACCAAGAGAAAAGCCATTCCTTCTGGTTATCAGCTGGTATAATCTTAGAACTCGCTCTGACCTTATTTTCCATTCCCTGAAAATGTAACTGAAGAGGTTTTTTGCGTAAGCATGGGAAAGAGTTCTCCTCTTGCTCTGACTTATCCACTGCTCAGAATATCTTACTTTTCTTTTCCTTCTCTTTCCCCATCCTTGTCCTCTTTTCTTCATTTACCATATGCTTCCAGTGTTTTTTTTTTTTCAAAGAAATAGAGACTTTTCATAAAGTGAATAAAATATAATCATTAGCTTCAGTAGGATGTGAGCTATCGATAAATTTAATAAGATATAGGCTTTTATATGAACTTATTAGATACATTTTTTAATCCAATGACTTAGTTTAGATTTGATTGATTTTCATTGGCACAGAGATGTAATGTGACTGTCTTTTACTTAGGGCAGGGTTTGGGTAGGGTGGAACTAAGTGTGGTTGGGGAGCCAACCTTGGCTTCTGAGTTTGGTTTGGTGCCAGTTGGTGGAAACTTGAGAGTTTCTAGTTCTTTTCAATATGATTACATAGTGAGGAGAAAAATGTACAAACCAGGCAGCTGAAAAATAATTTCCTTCAAACCATTTAATAAAAACTCAAGAAGCATTTTTACTTTATTTGGCTGTCATAAAGCAGGGAAAATAAGGGATATTTAAAGATTTGTAATGCACCAACAGGAGCCAACAGCAACTTAGATGATACTTACAAAAGGAATGCATTTTTTTTTTTACTTTATTTAAGCTTTATTTAAACATATGATGTAACCCCACCACCCTCACCCAACCCCTCTTCCCCCCACCCCCCTCAGTTTGTTTTATGACATTAAGAGTCTCTTTTGGTTTTTCTCCCTCCCGATCCCATCTTCTTTCATTTTTACTTTTCCTACCACCTTAACTCCCACCCCCGTTGCATCTCCACTTCCTCATATCAGGGAGATCATGTGGTAGTTGTCTTTCTCCAGTTGACTTATTTCGCTAAGCATAATACGCTCTAGTTCCATCCATGTCATCGCAAATGGTAAGATTTCATTTCTTTTGATGGCTGCATAGTATTCCATCGTATATATATACCACTTCTTCTTTATCCATTCATCTGTTGATGGACATCTAGGTTCTTTCCATAACTTGGCTATTGTGGACATTGCTGCTATAAACATTCGGGTACACGTGCCCCTTTGGATCATTACGTTTGTATCTTTAGGATAGATACCCAGTAGTGCAATTGCTGGGTCATAAGGTAGCTCTATTTTCAATTTTTTGAGGAACCTCCATACTGTTTTCCAGAGTGGTTGCACCAGCTTGCAAGGAATGCATTTTTTTTTTACAGTACGGTATGAATTAACCTGCTTTGCCATATAAAAATACTAGTGCTTCAAGTGGGATGCTAGACAATGACATTTATTAATCAACTTTGCACCGTATCTTTACACTGAGCCAGGATATTCTTTGAAACTGTTACTAGTAAATGAATGGCAATCTCTACCTCTTATCTCTTCTTGTATGTGAAGCTCTGCTATCTGTGACATTTATCCAGATTCTTTACTTGTCCATCTTACAGAAATGCATTTTTGTCTTCCCTGCACTTTGGCCATACATTTGCAGATGTCCATCTTTCCGGAATATAATTAAATCTGGACAACCTCATGGAACATTCTAATTATCCCAGCCTCATTCTTACCCTGCATATGCTGAATGTTCTCATGGATCATTGCAAAATGTTGATTGCTTTTTGGTGTTATCAGATGAATATAACCATCCAGGGAATTCATGTATTTATTGTATTATTACTATATTATATTGTATTACTATTGTATTAGAATATTAAATAATAATATTATAAATATTATATTTATTTATATTTTTAATATAAATAAATACTAATATATTTAATGATATATTTATTTATATTATTAATATAAATAATATTATAAATATTAATTTAATATATTAAAATAATATTTATTTATATTATTAATAAATATTAGTGTTTATTAATAATATTAATAGTAATTTTAATATAATTATATTATTAATAGTAAATATAAATAAATATTTATAAATAAAAACAAAATAATAATTACTATAATTATATTTAATTAAAATAGATTATTTAAATTTTATTTGGTTTTAGTATTACTAAATAAATAATATTTATTTTATAAATAATAATTTTAAATAATTTATTGATTTATATTAATAAATATAAATGAATGTTATTAAATATTATAAATATTATAATAATATTTAATAATAAATCATCTAGTGTTTATTGCATTTTTTTTTTATTCTGGGAGTCCTATCTAGGGTGAAGAGATTAACCATGGAAAAATTATGTTGATGGTATAGGGGTTTTTTTTGATGGTATAATTTTATCTCCAATATTGTCTAGAATGCTCTGCAAATTTCTGCAAGTTTCTCTGAAGCTTTTGGTATATTTTCTAATATCTATAGTCCTTAAGAAGTTTCCACATTGTTCATCCGGTCTTTGCAGACCTTCTCTTTTTCCTGGGCACATCACCGGATTATGTTTTTTAACCCACCTCAGGTAGGGCCATATGTTGAGTTCTGGTCAAGAGAATCTGGTGAAAGGAACATGGTCACCTCTAGCCTGGTCTCAAACCTCTGGAGTGATCCTTTAAACCAGTGTTCTCCATTGGGGAGATTGTGATTCTTGCCTCCAGAATTTTTGGTAATGTCTGAAAACATTTTGGGTATGGCAACTGGGATCTAGTGAGTGGAGCCAGAAATACTGCTAAATATCTTACAATGCACAAAACAGCAAAGAAACATCCATATCAGTAATGTTGAAGTTACAAAACCCTGTTTTAAGCTTTTTCTTACTCTGTCTCCTGCCTAGATTCAAAAGACCCACCAGAGAGGATTCAGAGAACCTAAAAGTTGCCCAAACCTCCAGATAGAAGGACACTGGCCTTCACTGAACAATTGGTTGGCTCGTGACTTGAGAAAGGAATAAAGCTTTTACCATGTTATATCACAGAGATATAGAGGCTATAAAGCTGTTAGAAATTTTCAACAAATATAAACTAAAATCTTGGGCAAGTTGTTTAATCTTTCCTTGACTTAATTTCTCTTACTATTAAATAAAAATAATAATAGTATACCTCGTTAGTCTTTGGTGTGGACTGAATGAGTTTGTATTTGAAAACACTTAGAAGAGTGCCTACCTAATTGGTTAACCATTATATCCATGAAAACCTATTTTTCTTTTGACCCATTCCTACAAAGGACTCCTCAAAACTTTGATAATAGCCAAAGTGGGAGCCTAAAGTGAAGATTTCTTTACACTGTAAGCCTTCTTTAGATAACATTGTTCAATAGAACTTTCTGCAATGATGGAAATGTTATATGCCTGGTGTAGTATGGTAGTCATCAGCCACATGTAGTACTGGAGATTCAAAATATGGCTAGTATGACTGAGAAACTGAGGTTTAGATTTGATTTAATTTTAATTAATTTTATTTGACTTTTGCTACAGTATTGGACAGTGCAGCTCTAGAATACAAGTTCTATGTGACTGGGAATTGTTTCAACTTGTTCATTGTATCCTCAGTGTTCAGATTATTCCTGGGACATAGCAGCTGCTCAGTTAATATGGTTGCATTTTAGTCCATGGAGAAGAATATTTTTTAGGGGAACCATGTATCCACAAAACATAATAAAAGCAAAATTATTACCTGAACTAAACTGTTAATTTGTTCCTCCCCATCCTCTTTGAAGAGCTACTTGTGTCAGATGTGTGTTATTTCACTGCTATTCTGAATAACTTAGAGTCCCTCGTAGAACAATCTGTATACAGAATTAAAACTATATTCACATTGACTTTATTGCTGCCTCTTGTGCAAGTTCCATCTTTCTATAGATTGGTCCTGAGGACACTGACCTACGTTCTTCTCCCGTTGTACCTTGACCTTTCTGAGAGAATTGAGGAGGCACCTCTTAACACTACTGCAGGAAAAACAGAGAGAGGATGGTAACTACTTCCCAGTGTGAGCCTTCTTGCTCTAGTCCGAGCAGGGTCTCTAAAATTAGCTAGTCTCATTCAACACGAGTAGAAATCAAAACTATGGTTACTTGTCTACAATTGTCTGTAGGGCAGAAAAGAATGCAACAGGTGCTAAGGTTCCACCCCTGGAAACTGGGGCCTGCAAGTCTAATGTGCTCCCAGGGTTGAGACTGCTGATGTAGATCTTTGTTTATAAATATAAATAGACAACCTAGAATCATCCAGCATTTGAAAAAACCAACAGCATGAGGGACATTAAAAACGGAAAAATCAAACACTGAGAAAACAGAAAATTTTAGAAAAATGTAAGATCTTAAAAATATATTCAGTACTATTTAAGAATTTTGAGAGGCCATCACATCTGTAAAATAAACAAAGCCGCTATAAAGAAAAGAAAAGCATTTGCATATAGCATCTAGGTGTCTTTTACATTTTTCCCTCTGGGTGAACACTCCACTTTTTCTACCTTGGGATTTTTCAACCTTATCACTAACATTTTAGGTCATATAATTCCATACATTGTAGGATTTTAGAAGTGTCCCTGACCTCTACTCACTAGATGCCAGTAGGAAGGCCCTGTCCCAGCTGACAACTAGAAGTTTCTCCAGACATCCTTGAATATCATTGGCTTTGACCCTGCATGATGAGAACCACCACTCTATTCCAAGGGAAAGGTAATGGCATTTTAAAAAAAGAGAATCCCAGGGGTGCCTGGGTGGCTCAGTGGGTTAAAGCCTCTGCCTTTGGCTCAGGTCATGATCCCAGGGTCATGGGATTGAGCCCCGCATCAGGCTCTCTGCTCAGTGGGGACCCTGCTTCCCCCTTCTCTCTCTGCCTGCCTCTCTGCCTACTTGCATCTCTGTCTGTCAAATAAATAATATCCTTAAGGAAAAAAAAAAGAGAATCCCAAAGAGAAGGGCCAATAGTTCATCTCACCAGGAAATCTGAGCTTGTAAGCCCAAATTTTGGAGAGACTAGTTTTGTTTTAAGTTGTGCTCCTAGGTTATATGGTTTTAATATAGACACAGAGACTCTTCCTAATAGTGATAACAAGAATGAACATTTAGTGGCTGTCAGGAACTGAACCAGTATTTCCCTTGGATTGTCTCATTTAATGTTTAAAACAGCAATCAGCCAATAAATTGGATATTATTACTGGCATTTCACATAGAGGGAAACAGGCACAGAACTATTAAGAAATGTCTAAGGTCAGGCAACTACTAAGTGCTAGATCTCCAATGAAAGACCAGGTGATCTGTTGCAGTGCACACTTCCTGCATTACCTTCCTGAAAGAGTAATTTTAATAGAAAGAGTATTTGACCCTGAAAGCTGAAGGCTGAAGTGAGATTGAGAGAGTTGTTTCTCTCTTTGCCCCTCTAACCACATCAGCACTCCATGGCCTAACCTACTCATGTCTTGGGAAGTCCTTTCTATGGATGGACAGAAGCGCAGAGGGAAAGCCTAGGGCAGCATCCATCCTTATACCACCACTGGACCATTTTTCCTTTAAGAAGAGTAGCCAGACTTAGATCATCAAAAACTTATCCAGTGGCATGAAAGCCATGGGAAGAGGGTGGCTTACAGTCCCACAGACGTAGAACCAAAGTATAGTGTGGTCAAGGAGCTTCCATGTCCAAGCTTTGGCTTCTTCACCTGCACTTTAGAAATCATAAAGACTAAACCCTGCAGAGTTTTAATGTGTAGAAAGTATCAAGCAGAGTGTCTGGCCTGTGGTAGGTGTTCAATTTAATGGTTATTCTAGCGGTTGAAAGGACTTTCCTCAATAATTTACCTCTGAAATTGGACTCATGGTTCTCTGTACTCTTACTTTGAACCCTGTCTTCAGTTTTGATTCTTTTTGCTGTTTGCTGCTGGTTGTCTCATCTGGCCTACATTTTACATGTCTGGCCTAATCACTCGCTTCTTATGCTCAACCCACCTCTGAGGCCTTTGTGTCTCAGGTCTTCCTGTTCCCATGTGACCTCTTCATTCAGCCTGCCCTACATTTTTAGTTTTGGTTTGGTGTCAGGCTCCCCAAACCTGTCTACAGCTGTCTGTAAGCTCGAGTAAGTAGAATCAAAGGAACAGAAAAGAGAAGGTATAAGTAATGCTTACTAAAAGAGTTGAAGAAAAAATAGCTACAGAATTAGAGAGTCACAAAACGGAAGCAGAAAAACCACAATGCAGAAACAACAGAAGTTGAACAATTTGGTATGAACGAAAGCCAAAGGTCTTTTCCCTCTGGCATCTATGTGGTTTCTGCTCTTAGTGCTCATGTCTTAGTGAGACCTACATAGGTCAGAGAACTTGCACTAAGAACTCATCTCAAAAAGAATCCTTTGAAGCATGTTGAGTTGCTGCTGCCAAAGAGCAAACTGCTTGCCTCCTGTGGGCAGGAGCCTACAAAGCCCTGCAGACATGTGTTCATAAAGCAAATGCTGGGTCTCCTGGATTTGAAGGCTGCCAGCAACATATTCTTCCCTCTTTTGTACTAGGCTTCTTGCCAAAACCAATAAGCAATTTGGGTTCTTAAAAACAAAAACAAAAAACCACCAGTTTCAGGTTGATCTTGCAATCTTCAACCACCACCTGCAGAACTGAAAACATATTTCCATAGGATACTTCCTCTCCCCCTCAAACTGAAGGCTTTGAAATCCAAGGCTAGGAATGTCCCCTGTGATGGAATATCCCTGATAAGAAGAAGTCAGGACAAGTGCATCAAAAAAGGTTGACTAGAAGAAAGGAAACTTTAAACCTAGGATAATAAGAGGTCAACATACTGCCAGCACCCACGTGTTTGGATGCAGACCATTTATTTTACTTACCTGAAACAAACCCAAATCTGTTTAATTTGTGCTAAATTTTCACAGAAATGAGAAGAAAAGACTCTGGGTTTTATCAGTGCTTATAAAGCAGGTTGCCCCCTCAAGTCCCAAAGTGTAAAGAAACGGGGCTTCTCAGTCCTTTCTGTTCCCATCATGCCTGTGAGCAAAGAAAACTCTGGAGGGAGAGGGAGAGGGAGAAAGGAATCAGGGGGAAAGAGTGAAGGCAATAAACACATAAGTCTAAGTGTCTGCTTGTTGAACATGGTCTTTTATATCCTACCTGAAATGAGTCACAAGAGAGTTCCAGGCAAAACTTGAGAGAAGCCTTTATGTTTCAACTTCAGTGAGTTCAGCTTAGTGGCACTCCTGACACAGCTGGCCCTCAGAGAAAGAAACACACAGAATTCACATCTGCTGGACTTGGCACTTCACCTGTCTCGTGCCCATCCTGGTTCTTGGTTGTGACCTTCCTAGACGTCTAGCTACTCTTGGCTCTTATTTTCCAGTTGAGCTCTTAACGTCCAGCATTCATCTTGACCAGCCCTGAAGGCCTGATACTGCAGCCAACTTCACCTACTCCTAATATTCTTTCCTCTGGCTCTGGAAGTTCCCTTGTGTTGTGAGAGTCAGGATTTGAGGATCAGGGATTGGTGAGTGGACGAAGCAGGGAAACACTCATAGTTTTATTCATTCAACATTAATGTATTATCTACCCTGTGCTAAGAGCTAAGACTTCTTTGGTCCATGAGGTAGACACCAAATAAGCTTTAAGGATCTTGCTCTTGGGTTCCAGTAATACCACATGCAGGTAACATCTGCTGATGTTAATGATCCATGCCAAGCACTGTGCAAAGACCTTCCTCTTACAAAATACCAGCAGGAGCACTATAAGGAGGAAACTTGTCAGTTCTGTTTCTTAAGTTGAGCCATCAGGGGGGTGAGTAAATTGCTTAGGTTCATAAAGCCAGTAATGGGTGAAGCTAGGATTTTATCCAAGCTCTAACTCCTGCCCCACTGCCCTTAATTTCCATGCTGCACTCTGCTAGTTTGGAATCACAGATCCTTGCACATTGCCACAAATATGTTTGTAGAATTGGACCATTTATTCAGGGAAGTGTCGCAGGGTAACGTGAGTGAGGAGAAGGGGCAACATAGATGATGACAATGTGATTGATTGCACATAACTTGAAATCCTGGCTTTGGGATTTACCGTAGGAGGTGACTAATTACCTTCATTTTTAGTTCTTTTCCAAAGACTGCATAGCTCTGGGGTATGATGAAGGCTCACATGCATTTTGAAGAGTGTTTAGAATGCTTTGATAACCGGTGAGTCTTCCATGACCATTTGAACCCCAGGGCTGTCCTTTGGACTCTGTGTTTTATTTAAAACCAACCAGACTTTGTGGGACCTTATATTTGGCAAGAGATTTATCTCAGATCATAGCATATCCCCTGGCCATTACTCAGCATTTCTGGGAAACTCTCCACCCATCTGAGTTTGTGATAATCTCCTTGTTTGGTGGAATTGCCAATCAAAACAGCATCACCATCACTGGTCCAGCATGTTTTCCCTAGCATGGTGGAGTCCGTTCCCACTGATTTCACGCAGGGGTTTTGGAGGACTGCAATCACGCAGGGGTTTTGGAGGACTGCAATCGTCCACACTATACAGGAAACCTACCTTCACCTGTGTGGGGAATTCTCTACTGTCAAGGGAACACTGTATCACAGTAAAGAAAGGACTTAGGCAATTGGTTTCAAAGACACAGCCATTTTATTGTCCAGATCTGCAAAAATAAGCATGGTCTCTTCTGGGACAGTGCCCTTGTAATTCAGCTATTGTCTAAACTCCAAAGCCCTAGAGGTTTTGTTTGGTTAGTTGTTCAGCAGTGACACAGTTGCTATCAGACACAACTCTGTCTGGTTGGCTGGATAAAGCCCATCTTCACTGGGAAACATGGGATAGTTTCCCTAACATTATTTGAGCCAGGAAAACTCTGTAAGAGAAGGAAAATGTTAATTTCAGACCTCTAAGTTGCTTTCACCTGCTAAAGAAGCAGGTGGCTGTATCCAATGAAGTTCAGGTGGTAAAAAGATTAAAAATTCTCCAAGGAAATACATTATAAAGTCTGACAATCTTTCAAATAATCTATCCAAGAAATTTTATATCTTACCAACGAATTCTCCCTTTTGAAAGTTAGCATAATAATAAGTGACATTTACACAGTGCTTATTTTGGGCCAGGCCCTAATAGAAGTGCTTTTTAAAAAAACTATATTATATCTTTGAATTCTAACAGCAACTCTATAAAGTGGGTCCTATTTTTACTCCTATTTTAAAAATGAGGCAACTAAGGCACAGAGAGGATCAGTAACTTGCCTGAGTTTTCACAGCGAGTCAGGGCAGAGTCAGGGGTTGAATTCAGACAGTCTAGCTCAGAGGGTTAAGATACTCCAGATGCTTTCATCAGAAAAAAGAGAGAATTTAAAGGCAGATAAAGTGGCATCTGTCATTTCTTCCCTTTGATTTAGGTGGTCATGGTTGTCTCAGTGACCAAAATCAATCCACATTGTTCCAGCCAGCACTAATACCCCATGGCCCTGGAGTCCACTTCTCTCTCCCTTTATTCTTATTACTCCCTCCTTGATCTGACAGCCTGCAGCGTGTGCCAGCTGGTATCTGTGGGCTGATTATATTTGAAATGATGCTAGGGAGTATGGCATATGTCCACTCATAAGAAAGCCACTCCACCAGAGGAGAACCCTCCGTTGGGATTTCTGAGTGGGTTGGAGCCAATCATTTTCCTTTTAGGTCTGTTACAGGAACCCACACATCAACTCTGGTTAGACGGTATGTCATTTTCCACAACTCAGCACGTGATTGCCAAACCTCTATTCAAAGGTGACATTTTATGAAACACCAGATGTTCTTCGGTCTCTGACTAAAGTTAAGTGTAAAAACAGTCATGGACCCATAAGAATAGAATAATAATCTCCCTGGGAAAATTTTCAGTCTCTGAAATTATTGACTAATAACGGAGTTGACCAGGGATGCCTGGGTGGCTCAGTCAGTTAAGCATCTGCCTTTGGCTGAGGTCATGATCCTAGGGTGCTGGGATTAAACCTGGCATCCAACTCCCTGCTATGCTGGTAACCTGCTTCTCCCTCTCCCTCTGTTGAACCCCCTGCTTGTGTTCTCTCTCTCTCTCTCTTTCAAATGAATAAATAAAATCTTCAAAAAAAAAATGAGTTGACCAGTTCAACTAGATGATAGTGTCACACAGTGAAGAGAATATGCTAAAATGGGAAGAGATATTAGCTAGCTGGACTCAACCAGGTTACAAAACAAGTCTTTATCATTAGTTTATTTTCTCCTCCATTTTATGACTCTTTTCCCTACAATTTTAATAGTTTCTGTTTTATATTCATTACTTAATATTTTGTATCATAGATTCGCAGCAATTGTCTCTAGTTCTAGGATCTTTGAGTCTAAGAGTTTGGGCCAATCATCTTTTTTTGTGAATGAAAGGGCTGAGACCAAATCAGGTTAAGGGATTTTTCAAGGGTAGTGAGTGAGATAATTGGAGATGATGCCACCCACCAGCTGGTGGTGGTGAGAGCTCAGCTTCCCCCAGCCAAAATTGGTGCTGGGGCAGAGACAGAGGAGAACAGCAGCAGTTTGACCCTGGCTTTATCCCTTGTCAAGTCCCTGTAGTAGGTTACCCAGTTATGAACACCAGGAGCCATACTGTTGACTTTAGAAGTACAAGGGTGAGACAGGGTGGTACATGGGTCTATTTGTTACAGAAGGGCTACCTCCTGATACCATCCTTTCAGACCTTCCTTTCAGGTCATTTTTTACCTAATGCTTTTAGCTTCTGAGATACCTACACTATGTCCTCCTCAAGAGGACAAGAGAAAACGTAGGGTCTTACAATTATAAAATCTTCACTGTCTTTATCATGGGCACAATAGATGATTACTCTTTTCCTTATCATTTTTGTGAAGAACAGCTTATTTTTTATTCAGAAGCAATTAAGGGATCTAAATGACATCTATAATTGCATAGATTCTGTAATTTTCTTGTTCTATGTATGAAACAGTTACAAATGCATGTGTATACTTGTTTATTTGTATTTATATAACTGAATCTAGGGTAGCAGTTTCTGCATCTGGGAAGAAAATAGAATGAGCTTGATTTTTAGGTCACAGAGTTTGAACTAAAGTTAGATTGAATTAAATGCTTTTTGCAACAGTTGAATTTAGTGATAAGCAACAGTCTCTATGTAGTTGTAGAAATTTGTGTTTCTTTAAAGTCCTGTTCCACTTTATACCACTCTTTCTGATGTATAGTTTATACCTAGATATTAATTTCCCTCACTTTATATTTAACATGAAGTTAACTTTAAGGAAATATTTAATTGTATGTTCTTGCTTCATGAATTCAGGGAAATATTATGGATCAGACATAATCATAACTATGCTGGGTGGCAGCTGCTAAGGAAACACCATGAAAGAAAAATGTGATTTTTTAAAATTTGTGGCAAATACAATAAGACCCTTAAAAGCTGGATTTAATTTTACTGTTTCCAAGTGGTGAAAATAGAACCTCTAAGAATTTCTTTGAACTATGATCGTGTGACTTGCCAAAGGAGGAACATGCAGACTATTCTAGATATCAATGTGTTCTCTTTACCTAGTTTACTTCCCTTCTATTTGTCAAACTCAGTTTGGTCTCAACTTCACTGGCTTAGATTATTTCCCCAGATAAATAACCTAAATGTACTTGCCTCAGCATATTTGAGTGCACTATTCTATGAACTCCTGTATCTAAGGTCATCAAATAAGGAAAAAACACCCCCAAACAGCTTCATGAGTTGGTAGAAGCCAGGAAGTATGGCCCTGTTATTAGGGGAAATCTCACCAAGATTTCTTAAGGAAGGGAATGTTTTATTGTTTTAATTTCAACACAGTCAGTGAAGGGGATGTTGGCTGGCTGCCAGATAAGGAAATGAAACCTGTAATGAAAAAAACCCACCATCAGAAATAGAACCACATCTATCCAAACACTCATTTGAATTTTGTAAAACAAGTCTAACAAAGTAACCTGGTAAGTTTAAACATTACAATCATATGCACCCAGTGCTCAATATGTCTGGATTGGGGATGCCCTTCAACTCCACCAACCAGAGAAAAAAGAACATTCCTAACTGTATCCCAGCAAAATAATTTGTGGTTTGAGCCAGAAGGAACCCAGATAGGAAAGCTCAGCCCAGCCCTCATAGGCTACATGCTGCCTGCACAAGCCTACTTCACTTCAAAAGAAATTCCATACAGCCAACAGAAAAACTTTATAACGTCCTGAAGGTTATTGCAATAATCTTAACTTAGACCTGGCTTAGTGTGTATACCTAGATCAGTAAATTTAAAATGATTGAAATCATATGCAATATAGACTCTGACTATAATGGAATAAAATTAGAAATCAATAACACTAAGAAATTTGGGAAATTCATAAATATGTGACAATTAAACAACACACTCATAATTAACCGAAGGATCAAAAAACTACCAGCACTGACTCAAGAAGAAACATAAAATCTGGATAAACCTATAACAAGTAAAGAGATTGACTTAGTAATTAAAAACTTCCCAACAAAGAAAAGTTCAGGACTTAGATACTTTCACAGGTGAATTCTACCAAATATTTAAAGAAAATTTAATACCAAATCTTCTCAAACTCTTGCAAAATCTAGAAGAGGAAGGAATACTTCTTAATACTTCTCATTCTATGAGGCCAGCATTACCCTAATTCAAAAACCAGACAAAAACATTACAAAAAAAAGAAAACCATAGAACAATATCCCTAATGAATATATAGGCAAAAATTCTAAACAAAAGTTTACCAATATGATTCCAATAATATGTTAAAGAAATAATATATTATAACCAAATTATGTTTATCCCCTGAGTGTAGTAGTGGCTTAATATTTAGAAATTAATCAATGTAACTAACTGCAGTAACAAATTAAAAAGAAAAACAAACCATGCTATAACAATTGGATACCTTTATGCAAAACAAAACAAAACAAACAGAAAATGAAGTTTGAGCCATATCTTATACCATAAAAAAAAATTAACTGAAGATGGATCATAGACCCAAATGTAAAACCAAGACTATAGAACTTCTAGATAAAACATAGAAGAAAATCCTTGCTAACTTGGGTTAGGCAAAAATTTATTTTATCCAACACCATAAAAGAAAAAAGAAAAAAAATGCGAAAAGAAAAAAATAATTTTTTATGTAAAACAATTTTACACCATAAGAGAAAAAAAATAATTGGAATTAATGAAAATTTAAAATTTTTGTTCTTTGCAAAACACTGTTCTTTGTAAAATGTTTTCAGGTCAAGCCACAGGCTTGGATAAAATATTTACAAAGCACATATCTGAAAAAAGAAAAACAACAACAAACTTGCATCTGGAATACATAAAGAATTCTCAAGCCAATAATATGAAAGCCAACTATCCCACTTTTTTAAAATTGGCAAATTACTTGAATAGACACTTCACTTTAGCTAAGAATATAGGTGACAAGTAAGTAAATGGCAAGATTAACTCAATGTTTTTAGTTATTAGAAAAATGCAAATAAAATCGTAACAAAATATGCTATGTACCTATTAGAATGGCTAAAATTAAAAAGGCTGACTATGTCAAGTATTGAGGAAGATGTAGAAGAACCGCTGGTGGGAATGTAAAAATGGCATAACTACTTTAGAAAAGAGTTTGGCAGTTTCTTAAAAAGTTAAAAATATACTCTATGATCTAGCCATTTGTCTCTTAGGTATTAACATAAAAGGAACAAAAAACCTATATCCACACAAAAATTTATACACACATACTCAGAGTGGGTAGATTAGTAGTAGTCCAAACACAGACACAATCCAAATATCTACCCATAGGGGAATAGATAAACCATGGATGGTACATCTGTACAATGGAGGGCTACTTACTCAGCAATACAAAGGAATTAAATATTGATACATGCAGCCACATGGATAGACATTCTGAGTGAAAGAAGACACCAAAAAAGCATATTGTGTAATTCTATTTATATAATACTCTAGAAAATGCGAACTAGTCTGCAGTGATACCAAGTCAGTAGTTTGCTGGTAAATGGAAGTGGTGGGGAAGTGGAGGACTGGGAAGGAGAGACTACCAAGGACCACAAGGAAGCTTTTGGGGATGATGTATATGTTCATTTCCTCAATTTTGATGGTAGTCTTATGGGTGTATACCACATATATTCTCAAAATGTATCAAATTGCTTACTTTAAATATGTGTAGTTTATTGTATGTCAATTATACCTCAGAAAACAGGTTTTTTTTAAATAACAGAATTCTGATTATAAACTGAAATTTTAAAAAGAAATTCAGTGATCAAAAACATGAAAGTTTTAGTATTATGGCTAAACACCCTTAATCCAAGGTATACTTGGCAAAAACTTCCTATGAAGTATGTATAATTTTAAGTACTTTACAACTTGTGTAATACTCACAACATCCCTGTGAGCTAGACAACCCACTATAACATTTTATAGTTTGGGAAACTGAGGCATGGGTAGCCTTAATCAAGGGGTCACTGCTAAAACCAGGATTTAAATCCAGACTGGCTCTAGTATGTTTTCTCTTGACCACTGCACTGTATAACCTCTCAGACAAAACTCTTAAATGGTTGTGAAATGAGCTAACTAGCTGGAAATAGAAATATTAGGACAAGAAGGGAGACTTTCAGGGAGCCAAGGAGGAGGGCTGCATGAGGTCCAGACAGAGTGGTCCAAGTCATCCAGATCTGGCTGTATGCCTGTCCTGCAAGGGTCCACCTGGCCCTGTACATGATACAGGACCACTTAGGTCACAGAGTTTAGCCTACACCTTGATTCCTTCCCTCCTTTGTGTCCGTTGATGGTTTCTGCCCCAGGCCAACCTTGATGCTTAAGGTCCCTCACCAATTTTCAGAAGAGATGCAACCACACTGAGAAAAGCCAGAATGTTTTTAGTTTTCATGAAGATCTGGGGATTCATGGGAAAGAGAGACACTTCCCAGAGCACAGCATTTATTTAATTCCTTCACATCATGTAACTATCCAACTTTTGAGTCTCTCTTCTTCCTTCCCTGGCCAGTCTCCCACCCCACACCCACTTCTATCTGTCCTGCAATGTTTGGTCCCAGCTTCCCTTTTACTTTCCTTCTCCACTGAAAACCTAGTCCCCAGCTTCTACCCTCCTCCCACGCCTATTCTCTGTCAGTTGCTAAGAAGATAAAGTTGTCTCCATATCCTGATAGAAGCTCTTGGCTGACTTCCCACGGCTGACCTGACTGTGTTGCTGTTGTGAGCATATCTAAAAGAAATGCCTGGAGCACAGGCAAGGACCTTCCTCCCAGATAAAATCTCAGCCCTTGGGTACTGAAGCAAAAGCCCAAACTCAGTACAACCCTCTGGAATCTCACTGAGATTTTCTGAGACTGATACCAGATATCTCCTATTGGCTAGTGGACTTGTTGGGAAGGAGATAAAAAGGCTTGGTTCTGTTTGGGAGGAAATGAAAAGGCCTGGGTCGTTCTCCCCTCTCCAGGAGCTTTGTATAGCTGTCCCACTTGGGCTTGGAAAACAGTTTGCAGTGTGAAGGCAACATTGACTGAGGCGGCTTTTATAACTCAGAATCTCAGGTCTCCGAGGGTGGGAAAAACAGGAGCATGATCTCAGCCTCCCCACTGATCTGGATTACCCTGCCACCGCCTCTCTGTGATTGCATGTGGGAGAGTAAGGGTGAGAGGAGGGGAGAGAAAGCAGATGGAGCCTCTCTCTAACAGTGTGCACAGACTGAGGTGTGGGAGCATAATAAACTCTGTGAAAGGAAGTGAAATCCCCGATGGGGCAGTCATGCTATGCCTCTTCTTGTTGTGTTGCCCCCTCACTCTAGGGATGACTAAGCTGATTCATCCAGGGCACATCCATTTTCAAATGGAGAGGAACATTTAGGGCTTGAGAGAAGGAGAGAGGAAGGACTCAATGTCTTCTCCTGGAAGAGCAGAGAGATGTGTGTGCAGGACAGAAGGATCTGTAGACCTGTCTTCTGATTAGCAATCACAGTGTTTCACACAGGCCTGAACTGGCTGCCAACATGTGAGAAAAGGAGTTGGGTTTTTTTTTTACATAATAAATCAGAATTTATGAATATCAGCGCATCTGGAAATCTCACCATATCACATTAACAGTTTCCAAACAGGTTTCCCTGTTTACAGTCTGTCTTAAACCCTGCAGCTAGAGGGTTCCTTATACAGTGCAAATCCCATCATGCCACTCCACTGACTGAATCTGCCCAGTATGTCCCATCTCTTTCAGAGAAAAGCCCCCAGCCCTAGAAATGCTCTGCAAGACTCTGCATAGCAGGGCACGGATTTCCTTAGCTCCCTCCTCTTCCTCTTTCTCCTCCTCTTCCTCTTCTCCCCACAGACCACGCAAATTCAAGTCCTGGCTCTGTTCTCTGTGTGTCTTTGGGTGAATAACTTAACTGGTCTGTGTCTCACTTCCCCATCTGTAAAATGAAGCTGGTCATCTTATCTTGTTCACTCGATTCTTATGAGGACAAAAGAAGTTAATATTTTTAAAGCCCTCAAAAGAGCCTGATATGTGGTAAGAAGAACCCTGTTGCTTCTCTGCTCCAGCCATTGGGCTTCCTTGCTTTTCTTCAGATAAGCCCCATTGTACCTGCCTCAGTGCCTTTGCAAATGCTGCTTTCTCTGCATGGCTCTGGCTTCCAGAGATACCCGTGAGATTTGCCACTCCCCACCTTCCCTACCACCTTCAAGCTTGCTTACCAGTATTTGGGATGAATCAGAATTTTAACAATTCAAAGAAAAATGGACCAAAAAGAAGGGAGGGGGAAGCCAGTTCAGAGGAAACGAAATGAGTATTGACTGAATTAGAAATGAAATAAAAGAAAAAGACAGGTATCTCAAAATGAAGATTCAGTTACAAGTTGGCTAAAGGAGAAGAAATTCAGATAGGAATTTAATAAAGAGCACTGAAAAAAGGCTGAAAAATAACAAAGACAATTAAAATATGTGATAATTTTTTTCTAGAAAATCATAAGAACACCTTAAGGTATAAACTATATATGGATCAGTGTTGTCTCATTTAGGATTTACTAAACTGTTGTTCTAGATGTTTTGTCTGAGCATCCAAGATCAGCTTGTCATTGTCCCTGGCTATTGAAAACTTTTTGCCATGACTTCCATTCTGCTTCTTCCCCCAGTCCAGGTGAACCCTGTGGCCTCCCACGAAGCAAAGGGCCCTCACTCCCTGTGCCTAGCCCTGGCTGAGATGCACCATCACAAGGCTCCTCAGAGTTTCCAAGTGGCAGATTATGCCATGGGCCAGCTCTTTCACCCCCTCTCCATTTTTCTCCTTCCCTCCAATCTCTAGGGTCAGGGCCAGGGTTAAGTTTAGACCCAGGGCAATCTTTTCTTCTCTGGAGTATCACAGTTTCTCCATTTCTGTTTGGCATGCCAGCAATGATTACTTTCATTCATTCATCAACAATATTTATTATAAGCAATAAGTATCTAGTATTGTCTTTATTTCTAGAGAAAGCTGAACAATTTTATTTTACTTTTTTTAATATTTATTTATTTATTTTGCTGCCACGGATTTATTTTCCAGTAGGGGAAATAGATGATGATCAAATAAATGAATTATATCAGGACATGTAAATCTGTCAAAAGCTGAACAATTTTATTTTTCTTATTTCCAAAGAACTCTGAACAATTACAAATGGAGACTACAGTCTGAGTGCCTTAAATTAACATCACCTACTCAGAGACAGTAGAGGATGGAAGGGGGCACTCTCCACATTCCTGCTTTGGTCCCAGGCCATGGAGAGGAGGCTACAGAGAATGGTCTCTTTTAAGCAGTTTGGAAGATTGCTTGTATCTCCTGACCCACCCTGCCCTTGGTGATGCCTCTTCTGGGCTCCTTGGCAGCATGGGGGCTTTGTAGGGAAGCCTGGTCCAAACTATAAGAGAAATAGAGATGTTTTCTTGTGTTCCTGGCACAAGCCCCCTTTGCACATTATCCGGAAGAAGTGAGGCTGAAGTCTGGGAGAACCAGGAACACTATAGAGTGCATCCAGACATGTAGGAGCTGTCAGAAGGGTGCCAGTGAACTTCATATGATTGAAAACTTTCCAAAATACTAAACAGCTCAGGGTGGGGAAGGGAAACAAAAATAGAGGAAAAAATGAATCTCCAAACATGTAAAGATTTTGTTTGATATTCTTTGAATGAGAACTGGAGTTAGAGTAGAGACAGTAGTCACTGGCCTTTTCCCACCCCTTCCACATTTTGCCCCTTACCCCAGCACCATAGATTTGTTTTAGGGGAGGGAGGAGGCTTAGGCATCTCAGATGTCCACTAATTTTTTTTTTTCTTTCCAGGAAGCTTGTCTGCTGGTGTCTTCATCTAACTGCTCTCTACCCCTTCAAATGAGATCGTTGTTTTGCTAACAAGTTTTGGGTTAGAAAAAAGTCTTGTGGATTTGTTCCAGAATATTGTCATCTTAGTGTTTTCCCTAAACCTGAAACAAAACCAACTTCTCCATTCTGCCCTACCCCTCTTTTCTCCTCTCCTTTTTACCAGAAGCAAGGTTCTGTAACCACACTGGGGAGGAAATGAGCTGGTCCAGGGTTCCCACTTCAGCAGAACACTAATGAGCGAGCATGAAATAACTCTGTTCAGGATGCTTGGTGGCATCACCCACTGTCTCTTACCTGTGGCAGAGGGAAAAAGGTTAAAGAAACATGGTGCCAGAAGGAAAAAAGTTAAAGAGCACTCATGAATGTTTTTTTAATTAAAATTTGGATTTAGGGACCCCTGGGTGGCTCAGTTGGTTAAGCAGCTGCCTTGGGCTCAGGTCATGATCCCAGCGTCCTGGGATCGAGTCCCACATCGGGCTCCTTGCTCGGCAGGGAGCCTGCTTCTCCCTCTGCCTCTGCCTGCCACTCTGTCTGCCTGTGCTCGCTCGCTCTCTCTCCCTTTCTCTCTGAAAAATAAATAAATAAATAAATCTTTAAAAAAAAATTTGGATTTATACATGTACCAATCCTATAAATACAAATTTTAGGAAAAAAATTCTACATTTGCACATTTTCCCATCTGAAGACCATGTTAATATCCATTTCTGTAGTCATGTAATATGCCACTTTGCCTAGTTTTCCATTCAACCCTAATATTACTGCAGTCTGAGATTTTAAGATTTTACCGTTTGAGTTTTGACTTTTGAAATTAGATATGTTTGCAAATATGAAATAAACTGCCTTTTAAAATCCAGAAGTGTGGGGTGCTTGTGTGGCTCAGTCAGTTGAGTGGCTGTCTCTTGATTTCAGCTCAGGTCATGATGTCAGGGTCATGAGATAGAGCCCCCATCAGGCTCTGCATTCAGCAGGGAGTCTGCCTGGGATTCTTTCCCTCTCCCTCTGCCCCACCCTCCCCCTACAAAAAAAATTAAAGTAAAACAGAATAAAATCCAGAAGTGAATGCCTTTCAGTCTGACACCCACACTGAGCATATTAAGGTCTGGGGGCACTTCTGTATATGCCCCCACTCTCATCAGATTTCTCCCCCTGTCACATGGATATACTTGCCCACCTCTGTTCTCACCTGCTGCCCCTGGAGGAAGCCTGACTGCTGTTCATACAATCTAGGGTATGTTAGTGGTAAGACCACATTCTGAAGGCTGACTGACTGAGATCATGGCATAGCTTTGCCACTTCTTGGCTGTGTGACTTTGGGCAAATGACTTAGTTTCTCTGTGCATATTGCCTCACCTTCAATATAGGGGGTAATTTAGTCCTTATGTCATAAGGTTATTGTAAAGAATAAAATCAATTTATATGTGTAAAGTAACTGGAACAATGCCTGGCAATATTATGTGAATGTTAGCCATAATTACTCTTCAGCCCTAGAGTTCATATTGTCTCTCTGTGAGCTCCTCCTGGGTCATTCCTCTTTGTGATAATCTGAACCCTTCCTGTTCCTTTTAATCTCAGATAAATCTCCTCTTTCCTATAAAACCATTGTTAGTACCATGTACTTAATCCATAGTGTGTCTGTCTTTATTGTATAATGAATTTTTCCTTATGTACCTTTTATATGCCTCCATTAGACTAACGTACTTAAGGACAATAAGTCCTTAAGTACGTTAATTAAGGACTTTAAGTATGTTAATTAAGGACAATAATGCTCTTATATGAGTTTTTGTATCTCTTGTGTCCTGTACAATGTTTTGCCTACATTGATCCTCAAGTAATTTTTGTTACTAGGACTAGTGTAAACAGTAACAAAGATTTGAAGAGAATATGGCATAAAAATAAAGAAACTCTATTTTGGATGTGCCAGCTCCTATTCTGATACTGAAGAATGCAGAATTTTCATCCTTTCTGAGTTGGAGAGCTGAGATGATCATAGTTCTGTTTGTTGATACCATGTGGGTTTTCTTTGAAATGTTATCTCTGAAACCACATAGGAATTTTCATTTGTCTTCAAATTTATCCAATAAGAAAAAGATGCTGACATGCATGAGCCAATGCCTTTCCAATTTAGTTTTTCTCTCAAAATAGTCTACACATCCCTCTGTAGAAAGTTCTGCCAGGTTTTGGCAGGAGTGTTGCCCAGCACCTGTCACCCCCCATGATTTTTTTTTCATTTTTTTAAATTTTATTTCAGTGTAACAGAATTCATTGTTTATGTACACTCCCAGCGTTCCATGCAATACAAGTCCTCCATAATACCCAACACCAGGTTCCCCCAACCTCCCACCCCCTGCCCCTTCATAACCCTCAGATTGTTTTTCAGAGTCCACAGTCTCTCATGGTTTGTCTCCCCCTCCGATTTCCCTCAGCTCCCTTCTCCTCTCTGTCTCAGGCAGAGGCAGGCACTCAACCTGGGCCAGTGTTCTGTGGCTGGCTTCCTGCTGAGATTCTGGTATCCAGATGGATGCATGCAGGTAGTGCAGGGGGAGGGCAGAGAGAGAGAGAGGCATGAAGGCAGTCCCATACTTTCTCAGGCTCAGGTGGAAGAGCCTGTCTAGTCTGGCTTGGCTTAAAGGATGTGGGTTTGTCCTGGGGCAAACTTGATGGGAAAAGTTTGCTCTAGTTCTGAATTCAGCTCTTAGAAACTCTCGCCAAATTAATGTCTGCTGAATGAAGAAATGAGTCAGTGAGTGAGGGAGTGGACTTAAGAAAACTGATCTCGGTATAAGCCCTCAAACTGAAAATGTGAAAAAGAGTACATTGGTCGACGCAGCTATCCTAGTGGCCCAAGCCATACTTCGATATCCCCTGAGTTCTAGAATAAAATGGCATAAAAAATTCTACAATCTTTCCACCTGGGCCTCTAAGCCTTATACCATCCTCTAATCCATTTCAAGGTGAAAACATGATCATGTGATACTCACACTTTCAGTGGCTTTTTGCCACACTGTGAAAATGTCCAAAGCCTTTCGTCTATCATGCAAAGTGCTCCATGTTTTCCCCTCTGACTTTTTTTGTCATTTTATCTATTGCTCTTCAATTCAATATTTAAAGCTCCATTTCTTGTCCTTTGACTACAGAAAGCTATTTGCTATCCTCCAATGTGTAGGACACTTTCAAGCCTCCTCACCTTTTCATATTTTGTTCCTCTGCCAGGCATGTCCACCAGCCTTTTCTCCCTGGCTACCATCTACTCATTCTTCAAGGATTAATTCAAGAGTTTCAAGAGTTCCCTCTTGAATGAATCTTTCTCTGATCTCCTTCTAAGTATTTAGGGACTCTCCATGTTCTCCTGCAACTTTTACCAATTTCTATTGTAACACACTTTATCTCTCTCCACACTGTGACCAACTCAAGGAAAAATGTTTTATCATACACATGAACATAATTCTGGTAGAGAGCTGTTGTTGTCCCTGAGTATAATTATGGGATTATAATATAGTATAATGATGGTATTCTGGATATTGAAGTTAGTATTGACTGAGTTTCCATTATAGACACCCCCCATTTTCTGAATTGCGCTGGTTTTGTAAACTCTTTAAGCCTCAATGTCTCCATCTATGAAACAGAGATAATAATCAGCCTCCTGTGAGTGTTAAAAAGAAATTTTGACTGTCAATGTCTTATCACAGCGCCTTGAACACAGTGTATATTCAATATTGTAGCGCAGACACAGATGAAGATAAAATTTTTGTTTTCTCTGCTTCAGCAAAGAAGAAGCTAGAAAAGCACTTTGAACTCAGGGAGGCCAACATTATTTAGAAGGAGGTTGGGGTGAGGGATGTTCTTTAGAATTACCGTGAATGCCTGCCCTTAGAAGGGTAAAGGGATGGAGGAAGGGACAGACTAAGACTGTACTGAAGCCCACACCCTGGGATAGAAGAAAGAAAAGGAGGATAGGGTTCTGGGTACTGGCAGACGGCTCAGCCAAACCTAACTGTGCTCCAGGTCTGACATGCAGTTAGAGTGGGGTGAGTCTGTACAAGGGAGAATCACTGATGTAAAAATGCTGGAATTGAGAATTAGCCCTACAACAGAATGCTGGGCTCAGGTGTCACAGCCAGCTTCTCCTCAGCTCTCAGTGTCTCACCACCCAGAGCTAGTGCAGCCAAGTGGGATAGTGCTGGGCTGAAATGTACCTCACAGCCCAAAATACTCTTTTTTTTTTTCTTGAATAAGAGAGAGTGCAAGCCAGAGGAGGGGTAAAGGGAGAGGGAGAGAGTCTTAAGAAGGCTCATGCCCAGTGCACAGCCCTACATAGGCTTGATTTCACCACCCTGAGATCATGACCTGAGTCAAAATCAAGAGTTGGGCACTTAACCAGCTGAGCCACTCAGGTGCCCCTCAAGCCAAGATACTCTTTTACTGAACAAATAGAGTCCAGGGTCTTGGATTGACTCCCATTACTGGTAGGTAGAAGGATGGGCTTCTTTATCAGGTCTCTGGATTGAAACTGGATCATCTTAGTTGTATAAGGACACTTAGGAAGGGGTTGGGGACACCCCAATATGATGTTGCCATTAGTTGTTAAATGAATGGACTCTATAAGGTGGGGTTGATTTTGAGTTCCCTGAGAGTATCCAAAATTGATGGATATACCACAAGCTATATAAGACAGTCCACTGAAGTGTGGGAAGAAAATATTAGAACTTCTATTTGTAATTTTTAATATATTATAAAAAATATATAGTGTTTGGTTTAACATAGACAAACCTCACAAAATGATTAAGTAGCATAAAAAAGATTTTTGCAAAAAAAACCCAAATCCCCAAATCTCCACAATACTCCACATCTTAAAGATAATACTAACAGTATAAAAACAAACACGTCAAAACTGACACTTTTTTCATTTTTAGTTGTTAGAAGATAAACTGAAGGCAAATTAAAAATCTTTAGTTTATTTGAGCAGAACTTGATTTAAATCTGGCAGCATCCAATCTAGCAGACAGAAAGGATCTGAAGAGCAGTACAAAACGGAAGACTTTTATAGGGAGAAGAGAACAGGAACTAGGAAGCTGTACTAGGCAAAAAGAGGGTTGATTATTGCAGTTATTTTCCCTTAAGAAATGGTGGGAGTCTATCAGGCAGATGACCTAACTGTGGCTAATCAGGAGATTCCTGATCCACTGGTTTAGATTCCATTCTGGGAGAGCTGAATCTGGAATTAAGTCTCAGTGTACTGATGTGGGGATAAGGATAAGCAACTCCTTTTGGGGTCTGTTTTCTTGTTTTCAACATAGTATAAACTTGTCAACCATGAAATTATATTAAAACAATGATTTAAGCAGATATGACAGTATGCTATGTTATAGATATTTATAAATGTAAACTCAACGTCTTCTTTCAAGGTAAAGAAAGCATTTTAACAATGGGTGAGATGATAATTGCTTTTCAAAAGAACCCTACACTGAAAAATGCTTTATGACAATGATGCTTCCATTAATAAGTGATTTTGTTGCTGAAAATGATTTCATCTTATCAGATACTATTCTTTTTCTATACACCTACAAAATTAGAAAATATTGCTTTCTGAACTATTTTTTAAAGTTGTCCAAAAATATTTGGTGTTGTTTTGACTCATTTGCTTAAAATATCTAACAGCACAACACCTTGCAGTTCGCTTTCAAGAATAATTGATATCAGGACAAATGTTAATTTGCTAGTTAATTTCATTTTAACATAATCTTAATGATTTGACTATCAACTCAAATTCTAGAAAGAAAGAAGAGTGAGCAGAAGTGTTCTTCCACCCCCACTATCCTTACATTATTAGATAACTTTCAGTGAAGCAAATGGAGTCCATCTCTCAGTTGGAAGATTATCTTGTGTCTACATCAAATAATTTCTTTCCCAACAGTTATGAAGCCACATAGGAAGTATGACCATACTGGTTATACTTTTTCTCCCAAATAAGAAATTTGAGCTACAAATGAGTGAGAATTTATCTTTCTGGGACTCCAAATTTCTGGTGAATTTGCCTTCAGAAATAAAGAGCTGGTCAGCATTCAGTTAAAAGTGAATCTAGGGACTCAGATTCTAGGATTTCCTGTGGGCAAATCACTTAAATGAAAATTATTAAAACTGACATTTTATTTAATCTTCATGAGAATATCAGAATTTTAATGTACTAAAAATTACAACACACACACCCTTGGAATTAAGAAAAAAAAAAGGAAAAATTACACAGATACATTTGACTATGTCTTTTATTTAATAGGGTAGCAGGGGCCAACGCAGCAGGTAATCCAAAAATTGCTTCAGTTTCTAGGTTAACTACTTCTTATCCACCTTTTCTCTGGAGGATTATGACTACAGATTGTAGCTCAAATGAATGCCAATCCTTTTGACTATGGGCTGTCCTGATTACTGCTCCACTCATCTCCAGTTGTCCCCCAGATCCAACACACATTCCAGCAGAGTACTGGGGTTGGGAGAGTAAAACATATCCATTAGGATTAGGTTATCTGTGAATAAAATAGATCACTTTCTCCCCCCTTCCTCCCCACACACAAAAAAGGTGACTTAAAAAAGATAGAAGTATCATTACTTCATGTGAAATAATTTCAGAGATAGTAAGTCCAGGAATGATGACAACCTCACAATCATCAAGGAACCAGTCTTTCTCCAAGGTTCTGCTTCAACATAATTAAGAGGTGGTCCTTGTTCTTGGGGTTCAACGTGGCTGCTAGAGCTCCAACCGTCGTAGCAGCAGGATGGAGGAAAGGCAAAGGAGGGCTTTTTAATTAAGGAGAACACCTGAAGTGTCACACAATGCTTCCATTTATATCATATGGCCCCAAATTAATGATGTGGTCAGTCCTAGCTGAAAGGGAGAGTGAACATGCCCATTTTTTTTACTATAATCTAGGCTAAAATATGTATCTCTTATTACTAAAAAAGAGGGGACTAAATATTAAAAGACAGGCATCAGTCTTTGTCATACCCCTATTCCTTTCTTTAATTATTTCATGTTTTATAAAAATGACAAAGTCCATCTCAATTATGTAAATGGGACCTTTTTTTTTCAAAAGATTTTATTTATTTATTTCACAGACAGAGATTACAAGTAGGCAGAGAGGCAGGCAGAGAGAGGAGGAAGCAGGACCCATGCTGAGCAGAGAGCCTGACTCGGGGCTTGATCCCAGGACCCTGGGATCGTGACCTGAGCCGAAGGCAGAGGCTTTAACCCACTGAGCCACCCAGGTGCCCCTAAATGGGACCTTTTTATACTATGGAGTATATAATTCCTTTTATTCCATTTTCCATAGAATTTTAGGTTATTGACCCAGAAGCCAAACTCCGGAAGTGTAAACTTCCATATGGCAGTGATCTCTAAATGTGACTCACATCTTTGCTTTCAACCAAAGGTCAATGATTCCCCAAACTATTTTGTTTATTGATCCCACTATCCATCTTTTTATTTATTTATTTATTTTTAAAGATTTTATTTATATTTCTATTTAAATTTTATATGTGTGTGTATGTATATAATGGAATATTACCCACCCCCCATCAAAAATGAAATCTTGCCCTTTGTTCTGAAACAGAAGATGTATATTTATTCATGGATATATGGCCTCTATAACCAGGAATTCTTCTAGAAGTTTTGAGAGGAATGTCTAAGATTTTAGGAAAATATTAAAAATACTAAAGAGATAAGTTAGGAAGTTAACAATGATAAAGAAGTGGATTTAATAAGTATCAAATGAGAGATGGCAGATGTTTTTTTAAAAGATTTTTTATTTATATATTTGACAGACAGCGATCACAAGTAGGCAGAGGCAGGCAGAGAGAGAGGAAGGGAAGCAGGCTCCCTGCTGAGCCGAGAGCCTGATGCGGGGCTTGATCCCAAGACGCTGAGATCATGACCTGAGCCAAAGGCAGAGACTTTAACCCACTGAGCCACCCAGGTGCCCCAGAGATGGCAGTATTTTAAATAGTTCACAAAATCTTTACAGAAGAACCTGAGATATCAAGATGATTTTTCAAACATTTGGAATTGAGCAAAAAGAAATTATTTTTAGCCAATACCAAGAGTCAGAAGCTTAACCAATTGTGACAGCTAGGCACCCCTACACTTAGAGACTCTTAATGATAAGAGTCTGACCAAACTGACAATTGGTGGAGGGAGACAGTGGAGATGAGCTAGATGCATGATGGGTATTAAAGAGGGTACTTGTTGTGATGAGCACTGGGTGTTGTATATAAATGATGAATCACTGAACTCTACTCCAGAAACCAATATTGCACTGTATGTTAACTAAGTAAATTTAAAATAATTAATAATTAATTAATCATTTGGTGCAATTACTTAGAAAACTCTATTTAGAAGGTGTGTTTTTATTGATTAATTTATTTTACAGTTTGCATTTCAATGTTCCTAACTCCCTTCACAGATGTCTCTTTCAAGGGGGCCTTGGCTGTAAAACTGCCTGGCAACAAGTTTGAAGCGAGACCATGAAAACAGTAGGAAGAAGACATGAGATATCTTTCCAATAGTTGTTTTCTTTTGCAAAGTTTGGGTTCACATAAATATTTTGCACCTCATGTAGCCATGAGAACAGAAATTTTTACAAAAGATTCTGTGTGATGTCAGTTTTGGATCACTTTGAGAGTAATGGTTCCATCCAGGGATTTTTAGATGTTGCTAATCTGCTATGTTTTTAAAAGATCCATATCACAGTGATAGGAACATGCTGTGGGGAACAAGCAGGGCTCATGGGAATGGTATTAGAGCACAAAACTTTGGCCTTAAGGTCTTTTGTTTTGATCCAATGCACTTTGTAAATGACTAACTGCATACCAGTAGTTTGGTAGTTGAGGTCTACACAGATATAAAGAAAAACACATTGTCACTAAAGGCACAGTAAATATTAAAGATGTAAATTGGATGATGATTAGTAAAGATAGATTAACACAGATTTATAAAATATTAATAAACTGGATTCCTTCTTAGAAATCATGTTGAAACATGCTACCTTTCAAATAAAGGAGTTTCAGACTCAGCTTTCTAAATGTATGTTGAGAAAGAGAAGTCAAAGAAATATATTGATCTTGCTATAAAAAGAAAACAAGCATTTAAAATAATAATAATAATAATAGGCATTATTTTATTCTCATTTTTGCATATGCATGTTAACCAAACACACCATTTCAAGCCTAATGACTTGACCACTAACCACAGTATGAAAACACTATAAAGAAGACTCAGAAAATTACAAAGTGAAAGACTCCCTTTTGACTTTAGGCCTGAGGAATGTTGTTAAATTAGAAGAAAATCTTTCCCCAAATTTCACATAAAGAAAAAGGAGATTTGGACAATTCAATCATATATTTTTCTTTTGAAATTCAAAAGATATAAAAATAAACCATTTTTTAAATTAACATATAATGTATTATTTGTTTCAGGGGTACAAGTCTGTGAATCACCAGTCTTACACAGTTAACAGCACTCACCATAGCACATCCAAGGCATTTTCCTTTGTAAAATAGAGGTAATAATAATGCCCGCCTCATCAGGCTATTCACCCGAGAAGTCCTGGCATGAGGAGATTGCTCAATATAGGTTCATTTTCTCTTTTCAAAGACAGTAATTAAGATGTAACTATGAATATTCATCTGTATCATTTAGGACAAAGTAAATTGTGATGGGAACTTATTTTTTATTTTTAGATCAAAATAATTTTTTTATTTCAAAAAAAGGAGAGAACTACAGTAGAGGTAGAGAAATCCTTAGAAAATCATTTCCTCCCTTCCAAGAGTACACCCCCATCTACCTTCACATAATGATACCACTGGACTCTGTAATTGTGACTAATAAACTTACCCACTATTTTCTAACTAGGAGGTCTATAATTAACAGAGATAAATATTTAAGAGTTAAGGTAACCCTTGAAAATGTCTTTCTTGGGACGCCTGGGTGGCTCAGTTGGTTGAGCGGCTGCCTTCTGCTCAGGTCATGATCCCAGCGTCCTGGGATCGAGTCCCACATTGGGCTTCTTGCTCAGCAGTGAGCCTGCTTCTCCCTCTGCCTCTGCCTGTGCTCGCTCCTGCACTCTCTCTCTATCTGATAAGTAAATAAAATCTTTAAAAAAAAGGATTTAGAAAATGTCTTTCTTCTTCTAGAATTACAAAGCAATTAAAAGTAAAAAAATAACTAAAGAAAGACTACTTAAAGACACTTCATAGAAGGCTGATGGTATGAAGGAAAATACATCATATTTATAATCACGAGAACTAGGTTTCCATTTCAGCTGCATGCGTAAGCACTGGGTGCCCCAGAGACTAGACTTCCTTGCCTGTGAAACAGAGATGATACCTGCTGTGAGAATAAAACACTGTACATAGAACATTCAGTCTACTGTTTATCTCATGGTATTCACTCCTTCCTTCATTCAGCAATGTTTAATAAATTTTTATATTATGTCTGTCAATGTGTAAGGCACTGGAAATATAGACATGGTTCCTGTTCTTATGGAGCTTACAATATGGTGGAAGAGGCAGCCATTAAGAATGACACAAACCATAGTTTGATAAATAAGTGGAAGTTAATTCTGACTAAAAATTAGTTCTATTTCCCTTCTCATTTATAATAAAGAGAACACTTGTTCTTTGTACTTTCACTTGTAAGAATTAACTGAACTGATGAATGTGAATCCACTTTGGAAATTCTACAGCTTTCTCCAAATGCCCATTACTATATTTGCAACAGAACTTGATCATGCACCCACTATCTGCAAGGCCCTAGGGCAAGTATGAAGACACAGGTTCTGCCTGCCCCTGCTGGGGGAAGGTAGGATGACTGGGCACTGTGAGCTATAATTCCGGGCAGTAAGTCCTAAAAAATGCTTTGAGAGAACTTGAGGAAAGTAATTAGATATCTGGAGGCAGTGGAGATGGGCTTGATTGAGAAGGCTTAGGGAGACTTTATGGAGCAGGTATATTTGAACTGGCCTTGACAGGAAGCATTTGGATTTGAGGAGATCAGGAAAACAGAATAAACAAAAGCACAGAAGCGGGAGAACAAGGGGCAGCAAAGAAACAGTACATGGTGCTTTATGGCTAGACTGTAGGAAGTGTTATTGGAAGTACTTGGCAATTAAGAGTTTTGACAAGTAGATTGAGATCACAGCATAAAGGACCTTGAATGCCAAGCTCTGGAGTATGACCTGTATTTTTGACAGCTGCAAGTCATGGAAGGAATTTGAGTAAGACAATAACATAACAGAGCTGTGAGTCAAGAAGAGTAATCATCCTATAATAGCATGTCAAAAGGAGTGTTATGACTATTGATAAAGTTTTGCTGAAGGGCTTGGAGAGGAAGATTTTGAAGTCTTATATTTTGTCTTCTTGAAATCCAGGGTTTTGAAGCCATCAGAGTCAGAGTGGTCTAGGGAACTTGAAGTATTCTTATAGTTGTTGGCACTGGTAGAAAATAGGCTTCCTTTTCCAAAGAGTATGGAACTCGTAATATAGATCCAAAGAGCTTTTTTGTTTGGTGAAAATAAACCCCTCTTTGCAACCACATCCCTCATTTGCCTTAGCATGCATCACATTATCTATAACCTCATCTCATAGAAATAGATTAGAGAGACACCAGGAGGTAAAGACAATTGGAGGTAAAAACCAAGCTGCTGGGACGCCTGGGTGGCTCAGTTGGTTAAGCAACTGCCTTCGGTTCGGGTCGTGATCCCAGCGTCCTGGGATGGAGTCCCACATCGGGCTCCTTGCTCGGCAGGGAGCCTGCTTCTCTCTCTGCCTCTGTCTGCCTCTCTGTCTGCCTGTGCTGGTTCGCTCTCTCTCCCTCTCTCTCTGACAAATAAATAAAATCTTTAAAAAAAAAAAACAAGCTGCTATGACTCACCATTCTAAAAGGTACACACCAGACCCTGTTTCATACCCACTCAGGGCTGTGACTTTAGCATTCAGTAATGGCTGATCAGAGTAGTTTAATGAAATATCCTTGCTTCTGGAATTCCCATGGGCTGCAGCACAGAACAAGCTGACCCTGACCCTCTCCCTCCACACCCAAGAGCCTCCCAGAGCCAAAACAGCTGTGGGAGATGAGTGACAGCTGGTCAGCCAATCAACAAACAGCTGGTGGATTACAGGCTCCATCTGTTACTCTAAAGAGGTGGTGGAGGAAGCCAAGTAGCCCTGCCCAGCTGGGTTCAGAACCTCTTGACTGAAAGAGAATAACAGATGTTCATTTAAAAAGTCCAACTACAAACCCCAAATATAATTTTACTGAACAAATATATGCCAGTGAATATTTGGAGAATAAGAACATTTTTTTTTGCCAGCCCTCACAGGGTGCTTGGAAGACAGACACAGAGAAAGGTCTACATATTTCTAATCTTTATCACATTTCCATGATGAACTCCAGAGAATGTGAGACACTGTCTTGGTATGTCCTACAGAGCTTGCAGGGCTTGCACTGGGTTTATTTAGAGCTGGGGCAAACATGGGACTGGGCTTCTTATTTCCAAGGCAAAGAGAATTGATTAAGTAGGAGCAAGATAGGTAGCTATAGGCTTTGTAGTAGTATTACTTTATATATAAGTTTTCACATTAAATAGACACATTAAGCATGAATTGACCAACATAGAAAAAAATGACACTAAGCCATCTACATAAGCTTTTAAAGAATTCAAAGTCCAAGATTTAAAATAAGCAACTAGCTTATCTGGATAAAGATAACTAGCAACTAGGGTTGGGCCTCAAGATGAACAGATTATGTATAAAGGGAGGCATCCAGAGGTTAAGCCCTTTCTCTCAGTGATGAGCAAGAAAGTGGAAATCTGCTAGCCTGGAGAAGATCACCTGAAGGCCTGTTCTTCAGAGGCTTTACCTGCTGCCTTGGCCCAAAGATCAATGTGTTTATGGCCAACGTGTGAAGTTATGAGTTCTGTAAAGGTCAAGGAAGTACCAAAAAGGTCTTAAAATGTTGTTTTGGCTGGTCTTTGGGCTCTAGTTTATATTTGTGTCTCTATCTTGTCTGAAACTGCCTTCAACGTCTTTCTAGTTCAATTATGAGAAGGCCTGAACCTCCACTTCCGTATCAGGATTTCCTGATCTCTCCTGGAGGGCATTACTCTGTAATGAGGGAAGGAGAAAATTGGCTTCAGGTAAACTAGAGGTTTTGGGTATCCAGGACAATATTCCCTAGTACTTCACTTGGGGTAGAGTTAAATTTACTTTAAGGAACCAAATGATACCTGTGAGGATTGTGAGAGTAGAAATGGATTCCAATAGGCGCTCAAACTGATGTGCTGGATCCCAAAGCACTAGAGGTAGGTCAGGAGACCAAGATAGGGTTCATGGATTAGAGATCACAGGCAGAGTTGGGATAGATAGTTCAGAATAAACACCTGAATTTTGGTATGCTGAATCAACTAAAAAATATCACCCATTGCCACCCATAACTGCATTCAGCGACTGAGATCCTAGGCATGCTTCCTGCCTTGAGTAAATTGTTTTGGGTATAATTGATTAGTGGAATTATCTCAGATTTCTAAAGAAGCTTCTGACACAACGGGTATAGAATTTTTCCTTTTAAGTTGACATAACATCTGCTATTTCTACTGTGGACTTGTGTAGGGTGGGAAATAACTTCTTAAAAATTATTAATACAATGCCTCTCATGGTATATGTTTGTTTTCAGGTTGCTCTAAGGAGCTCCCTTGCAAAATACACGAAGTCCTTACTGCTCAACAAAAATGTCATTCTGAGAGAAGACCACCAAAATTAATCCATCTCAACAAGTACTAAATGCCATAGCAATAGTTCAAAGTTTCTTTGCAACCTTATCTTGAAATCTGAGAGAAAAATATAAAGTTTACTTTATTTTAGGTGTAACATATTGAGTTGCAATTACAAATGTGGGCTACGTTCTTAGGATGATGAAAGAATGACTCAGCCCTTGCTTTGGGACAGAGCACAATTTTCCCAACCAAATCTATAATGTGACCCAGTATCTGTCACTTCACAGTGGATTTATATAGCACAGTCCCAATGAGGATCACATTTTTAAGCTTATTCAATGGCTTTTCAATGGCTTAACTGATTTTTCTGAAAGATCTATTTCCAAATAATTTTCATGCACAGTACCTATCATTTTTTTTTTTACCCTTGCTGATTTTGTCTTCTGCCAGATCCATTTGCATGTAACTTTAGCAGTTCTTCACTATTTCTTGTTAGATACAGATGCTAATTGATGGGCACAGTTGTTACACGGAGAAGAACTTTTGGGAACTAACTTTGTAAGTAGACAGTCCACTATTTTTGTGTTATTATGACACTTGCTTCTTTTCTAACTTTTTCCCTTAGATAACAATTCTGATGACAGGTATTTCATTCAAATATTTTTTTTTTCTCAAAAGCGAGCCAGAGGGGTGCCTGGGTGGCTCAGTGGGTGCCTTCGGCTCAAGTCATGATCTCGGGGGTCCTGGGGCTGCTTCCTCCTCTCTCTCTCTGCCTGCTTCTCTGCCTACTTGTGATCTCTCTCTGTCAAATAAATAAATAAAATCTTAAAAAAAAAAAAGCGAGCCAGGGAAATTACTTCAAGTCATACACAGTAATTATAGTAACCATAGACTCCCAGACTCAAGGCAAACTATTCACCTGGGGTAGACACTCTCCAAATGTTTGAATTTTCTGTGAGGGAACCTCTATTTTAACACTTTCTCCAACAGGATGCTTACTGCCTCCCCAGGCATCTCGCTTCGCATTTGAACAGCTCTGGTGTTTATAACATTTTCCTTATAGTAAGCTGAAATCTTATCTAATATTTGGGCATATGAGAGTACAGTTGTCAGGATGCTGGAAAAAACACAGCATAGGGAGGAAAAAGATCAATAGGGTTATTTTTGCCATGGAGGCAAATTGAGTTTGAATAGTTGGGTGAACATTTAACTGGCTTTACTGCATTTGAAAACACAGAAAAGAAATTGTTCTTTTAAGCATCTGTCAGACTTTCATGCTCTGATTATCTATAGAAAACATAGTTTGAAATCTGTCTTTAAGTACTTGTGTCTTTTCAATAAACTGTGTAAATATTAAACATTTAAACATAATAAAATATTCGTTTTTCAAAAGAAAAAACTTTTAAAAATAACCTGTGGATTTAAAATCCTTTTTTCCTCTATGTCCATCTATAATTACTTACTGAGTCAGAAATGTTGATAATTTAGACATACTAGCTCACCACGAACAGGTGTACACGTGTCATGTTTTATTGCCTATTTTGAGACAACACTTAAAATAATTTAAAACTACCATATTTTAGGGTGTCTGGGTGGCTCAGTGGGTTAAAGCCTCTGCTTTCGGCTCAGGTCATCGTCCCAGGATCATGGGATCGAGTCCCGCATCAGGCTCTCTGCTCGGCAGGGAGCCTGCTTCCTTTCCTGCCTCTCTGCCTACTTGTGATCTCCGTCTGTCAAATAAATAAATAAAAAACCTTTAAAAAAAAAACTACCATATTTTAAAAATCAAAGGCATTATTTTACTTCTTTTTTTAAACTTTATTCTTTTTTTTTTTGCTAAGGAAATGTTGAAAAAGAAAAACAAGACTGGGGGCATCATTTTGCCTGATTTCAAGCTTTACTACAAAGCTGTGATCACCAAGACTCATGGTACTGGCACAAAAACAGACACATAGACCAGTGGAACAGACTAGAAAGCCCATATATGGACCCTCGACTCTATGGTCAAATAATCTTTGACAAGGCAGGAAAAAATATACAGTGGAAAAAATTATCTTCAATAAATGCTGCTGGGAAAATTGGACAGCTATGTATAGAAGAATGAAACTCGACCATTCTCTTACACAATACACAAAGATAAACTCGAAATGGATAAAAGACCTCAACATGAGGCAGGAATCTATCAAAATCCTAGAGGAGAATATAGGCAGTAACCTCTTCAACATTGGCCACAGCAAATTCTTTCAAGACATGTCTCCAAACGCAAAGGAAACAAAAGCGAAAATGAGCTTTTGGGACTTTATCAAGATCAAAAGTTTCTGCACAGCAAAGGAAACAGTCAACAAAACAAAGAGGCAACCACAGAATGGGAGAAGATATTTGCAAATGACACTATAGAAATTATTTTATTTCTAAAAATAAAATTAAAAGCATAATTTTCTTTCCTGCCTTTTTTCTTTTCTTAAGTTTTAAGTTATAGCCAGGTTAATTTAGGTCCAACATGGCAAAAACAAATGATTTCCATCTTAATCAAAGTTTACACTCAGGAAAACTTTTACAATTACGTTCTTAAAACCCTTAATTAATGGAATCACTGCTCAATTTCCAATGCAACTGCACTGCTCTTTAGTTGAAGACAGAAGCTCTGGGGCTCTGCTTTCCCATCCTACATGGGGATGTTCACCATTCAGTGGACCCCATAAGATGTGTCTGGGGAGTTTCATAGTTCCCTGCATTTTGTGCAGCTCACATTCAAACCATCTTCTTCTAAAGATCGTGGAACTGAAGGTCATGCATTTCTCTTGCTCATCTAGGGTACCTTCACACTCACCTGTTGGTTAAAGTTCAAAACCTTCTTTGCAGGAGGAAATCCCAGGGTCCCAAGCTCCACTCAGGTATTATACTGAGGGCCTACCGTCTCATGACCGCTTGCAGCTTGATCCGACTTCACACCATCAGCAGGTTTCCAAGGTTACTGCTAGAATCAGTACCTATTTTTCAGCCCACTTCTAGGCCAAGGGAGCCTTGAGTTTTCTCTCTAAAGTTCTTTTGCTCACAGTTGAGGAATTTGCAGCAGGAATAAAACATTGATGTTTGAGGAAAATTATAGTGACAACCATTTAGGGGATAGATCAGAAGGATGAGTCTGGTGGCCAGAAGACCAATTGGAAGACTTTTGCCACTGTAGAGGTGAAAGCCAACAGAAGACATAACGTGTAAACACTACTCTGGCTTCTGATTTCATGACAGATTGGCCCAAAATACTTAATAGGTGAATCCTCTTCTAGTGTTTAACCATTTCTCTTTATGTTTGGTGCTTAGCCCTTCTATCTGAACTTTTAGTTCCTTCCCACATCTTTCCAGTAAGCTGTCGCCTTAGGCTGGATGTTCTTGTGCAGTCACTGTTCCCCTCTGTCTCGATTAGCTGAGAGCTAGCACCGTGGTAAGCACATTGCATACATAAAAGTCCATTTGGCCATTTACCATATCCAATAGTCCAATCCATAGAGACAGGGGTCAAATAGTGGTTTCCAGGGACTGAGGAAAGGCAAGCAACAGAGAGAAATCGTTTAATAGGTAGAGTTGCAGTTTGGGAAGATGAAAAAGTTCTGGAGATGGATGGTGGTGATGCCTGCACAACAATGGGAGTGCACTCCTGCTGCTCAACTGGACGCTTAAATATCGTTAAAATGAAAAAAATCGTTAAAATGGTAAATGTTATGATTGTCTATATTTTACCACAATGAGCAAAGAAACAAAAGAATGAGAACTTCTGTGGCAAATCAATTCGGAATCTTGCCCTACTTCAAGATACTTTATTTGTGTGAGCTAACAAATTCTCTGTTGTTTACAGCAGATAGCTATGGGTTTCCTGTAAGTTGAACCAGGAAGCACTCTAATAAAATCATTGTTAGAGAAAAATCGACCCTTTTATATAAAAAATAACCATTCTCATTTTTGGAGATGAAGAAACTGAGAGGTTCAGGGAGGTTGACAGCTTGCCCAAGTCACACCATTAGTGAGCACGAATCTCGTATTCCAATCTAAGGCTTCTCTAGCTGAAAAATTTGTGCTGATGAATATATGGAACCTCCAAATATGGGAGCTGGGAACTGCTCCCCAACCAGAAACAGGATTTTTTTTTTTTTTAAATCTAAGCCCTTTCTCTTGTTTTCAATGCAGTTACTTACCAACATTTATTTGTACTGACTGAATTTCCTAATAATTAATGCCAAGACTCCTGCCAAAATCTATCATCTCAAATTATTTGTAAAGGGACCACATGCTTTTATTTTCCATGCTTAACTTTTAAATAAAAATAACATTTAAAGCTTTGGAATGTTACCCGTTAACATATTCAGAATGAATTTTGCTTTGAATTTTTAAACTCACTTTGAAGACCACATTGTACTTGATCTTTATGTTTATGATCCCAGGGTCCTGGGACCGAGCCCCGTGTTGGGCTCTCTGCTCCGTGGAAAGCCTGGTTCCTCCTCTCTCCCTGCCTGCCTCTCTGCCTACTTGTGATCTCTGCCTATCAAATAAATAAATAAAATAATAAATAAATAAATAAATAAATAATATAATATACAGAGTATGATTTCATCTACATGCAATAAAAAAAAGGCATAATAAAGATCTTTATCAAATTATGTATCAGTTCTGGCCACCTCCTTGTTTGAAATCCTTCAAACATTGCTCTTCCATGACACCCTTGTATAACAGTCTGCTTCAGTGTTTGTGTACCTGCTATTCCCTCCACTTAGAATGTTCTTCCATTCCCCCAGTACTTGGGTGTCTAGCTCTCCCAGCTTCACTTAAGACCATTATCCTTGACATCTGTCTAAAATGGCCATCCTCCCTCCATCACTTTTTACTCCCTTCTCTTTAAAAAACAATCTCTTCTAAGCACTTATCTGGGTACAGGTGTATTTATTTTTTTATATTCTTATTGTCTGTTTCCTACCACTGAAATATAGGTTCCATGAGGTCAGGGAGTGTTTGTTCATTGCTATATCCCTTGTGACTAGAGCAATGTCTAGCACTGAATAAATATCTGTTGAGTGAATGAATTGCCATCTTGTTGGTTAACCCCTCTTTATGTAAGGTAGTATTCTAGCGATGTGATCAAAACCCAGAGGGCAGGTTCAATACAGAGAAATGACAAGTGGAAGATGGGGCAATTCCAGCACAGCAAGTGCAGCAGACAGAACCAAGATGGAGATTGGGAAAATGAGGATGAAGGACTTTCAGGTAATCAAACACCTCCTGCCGCCCACATCATCTTGGACTTTTGTAGACTTTAGCCTATCCCTTCCCAACCCAGAACTGACCCCCATGCAGCAAACTGATCAGCCCACAAATTTAACCTCTTGCACAGATAGAATGGCAATCAATACAGATCTAAATTTCAAATCATTAACATTAAAGATTTAAAATGAGCAATTAGGTTATTCACATAGTTCCTTAATCTCTGCTAGGACAACATCTTTCAATTTGTTCTGATTAGGAGTTCAACATTCTCTTAACTAAGTAACCTTCCACTTGGGAAAAAAAAAAAGTGCCTTTATGCCCCCTCCCCAGCAAATTCTAAAGTAATTAAAAATAAGCAAATTAAAAAAATAATATTTATAACTGTTCCCCAATAGTTTGGGCCATTATCCTGTCATATCTTTCTTATTTTTATTTATCTTTTTAAATACCCACATTTATCAATTTTGGTTAAACATGTGACCCTGTTAACATTCCAGGAACAATTTCAGAGTGTTTCTTTTTGGGGATTACTCTTTCTCAGAGCCTCTCTGGGCTGGGAGCCTCCTGGATTAACACACTACTGGCTTTCCCCTGGTCCCTGTTGTTTATTTCTTTCATTGTTCTGCCCTGTGAATAGTGAGAAAGAGTAGAATTCTTTTTCATTCTAAAGGATGTAATGTGCTCTTCATCCTTCAATGTAAATCCGTATCTCTGCCACAAAGGTGTGATAAAATGGCTCTGCTATTTCCCAGAATCTTAGTCCCAAGTTGCTGAAGCCTTGGGTCATGTGGGTCTGACCAGTTAGCACACCTCCTTCTGGATACCTCCTTACATTTACTCCAGCTTCCATCAAATGGCTACTCCCATCCCTGTGTCCCTAAACCCTGTGTCATTCTGTTTTGTGTATTCATTTCCTTTCCTTCCTCTAAATCACTGTGCAGCCAGGGTCAGGCTGTTTCAACACAGTGAATTCCCAAGCTAGCATTTCTAAAATCTACTTTCAAATGTTATCCCTCTTACCTTTCTCTGACTCGACATCCATCTCTTCCAAATCTCTCTTCTCCGCTAATGGGTTAATGTTTCTTTTTTAAGTTACAAGGGAAAAAATGGAAAGATCTAAGTGGGAGATTTTTTAATACAGAACTCTTAAATCTTGGACTAGAAATTGAGAATCTTTACAAACCATGATAATGATTTATAGGATTCTCTGACAAACTCATGCTTCTTAATTGTTATTATTATTATTTTTTTAAAAGATTTATTTATTTATTTGACAGACAGAGATCACAAGTAGGCAGAGAGGCAGGCAGGGAGAGAGGAGGAACGAGGCTTTCCACGGAGCAGAGAGCCCGACACGGGGCTCGATCCCAAGACCCTGGGATCATGACCTGAGCCGAAGGCAGAGGCTTTAGCCCACTGAGCCACCCAGGCACCCCCTCAATTGCTATTATTAAGTATGTACTCTCTGGACTTCTGAAGTTTCAGGGAAGGCTTTAGATATTGAGGTTGGAAAAATTCTGAACAGGCAGAGAAACCCCACTTTGTCAGTCTTTCTGAGTGGGGAATAGGGAATGCTGAGGAGACCTGGAGGTGGTGTAGTCTGCTCTCTTCTGCCTATGTGGTTAGCACGCCATCTAGTGAGGCTCACAGAAAGGAAGAAAGTCTGAGGGCTCCAGGAAGACACAAATAGCTCGAGGTTGGGCTGGCTTTCCCTCTGGGTCAAATTCCCATGGCAAAACTGACTGTATTCAACTCTACCAGTGCACAGGTGACGAATGTTGTACACATGGTCAGCAAGTTAGTGGAAGTCATGGGATATTTAAGGAGAAGGATAAAAGACTTTAAGGACCTCTTAAGAAAGGAAAAAAAGTACTGTTGTACAGTTATTCCAAAAGTGGGACTCTAAAATTGTAAGTGCTCCGGTTGAACAAATAAGTAGTACTTCTCTATGAATACTAGAAACACAAAAAAGGAGTTGAAAGAAGAGAAAAAAGAGAAAGCATGGGGAGAAAATGAAAGAAAGGGACAGGATAGCATAATGTTTTCTAGGTAATTTTAAACCTGGGCTCAAATTTCAGAGCTTATGATTTGTGTGATGGTAGGCAAATTATTTAAACTTCTTAAGCTTCAATATGTTCATCTGTAAAATGGGTATCATCCCACTTGTCTCATAAAGATGCTGTGAAGGATAGAGGAAGAAATATATGAAAGCACCAAGCCCAGTGATGCATGGGAAAATGCTCAACAAGTGGTAGTGTTATTAGTGGGGAAAAGACAGAAGGAAAAGGGAAGGAAAGAAATAGGCTCAGTAAAGGATAGCACGGAACACACCATGATGTGAGAAGGGAAATAACATCTAGGACTGTCCAACTTAGCCAAAGGCATTTATTTGATCAACTGAACAGGTGAATCCCATGAGAGGGGTTGTCTTCTCTAACTCTAGAGGACTGAAGGTCTCTGTCTGAAGTCCACCTTTGTTATTGTACTCACAAGTGTCAGAAAGAGCTCTACAGGAGCGCCCTTCCTCTTGGCACCCCTTGGTCTTCAAGCTGTGGGCTGAGAAGCCTACACTCAACCCCCTTCAGGTCTTGAATTCCATGCTGGGGTCTTATGTGAAGGAAAGGTGAATGTGACCAGTCAAAGATGGGGCTGGTCAATGGGTAGCAATTAGGAACCAGATGAGGGTAATGGCTGTCATGGCCTAGTTTGAAGGAACCTTCTGAAAATCCTGGTTCACCACTGTCTGTAACAATTAATACTGACTGAATGATGCTCTTCAGACACTGGAAGAAATATCTGTATATCCTGAGTCACCTACTGTCACCATCAAAAGCTGATGCCCATGGCAGATCCAGGAGGTGGATACACAGAGCTGCCTCAGTCTCTCCTTTGGAACCTGATCTGGTGACTTCTAAGGATTGGCTAAAACACTCCAGACTCCTGAAGTCTCTGGAGAGCACAATCCTGCACTGTTTCCCCATACTCCCTCACACATCCACGTCCTCTGAGGAAACTTCTAGTTTACCATTTCTAGCCAGAGCTCAGGGCTGGAGATCATAATGCTCTTCCCCAGATGTACCAACTACAGTCTCAGGGGAACAGCAGCCATCGCCTGCCATCTCTGACCTTTTCCCAGCTTCCTTCCATGCCAAGGAGAAAATATGAACAAGAACTCAGTAATATGATCCCCAATTAGCATAAAATAAAAACAACCCAGTCATGTTTTCCATGGGCTTTTCCAACCTCAAACTAAACACATAAAACAGGGAGAAAGAAATAAAAATATATGCATGGAACTATAAATATATATAGCATCCGTGGACATACAGCCAAGCACCCTGACCCAAATGAGAATCTGTCTTTAGGAAAACCAAGCAGCCAGATACAGAAATCTGAGAATTTTCCCTTCTCAGTGTGCGATGTGAGTCCAGACAGGAAGGGAAAGTATCCTGGTTCCTTGGTACGGAAGGGGTTAAGTCCTCAGCCATCCTATTCTAAAGTGATTTATGATGATGTGTAGTGTTTCAAAACTTTCCCCCACCCCAAAGAACAGCCCTCTCCTTCCCCACCGAGGCCACTCTCAATGTGCCGAAGTGGGAAGGAAGGGGGTGTTTTGCTGATCTGTTAAATTCTTAGTGAAGTTTCCTTGATTTCCAGCGGCTGCTGTTGTTTGAATTTGGTTTGGATCAAAACTGAGGTTGTCCTGGCATTTCTGGGACTGGGTCCAGGCAAGAGGAAGAAGAAAAAGAAGGAGAAGGTAAAGAGGAGGAAAAAAAAGTGGGGAGAAATAAAGGAGGGGAGAAGCACAGGAAAAGAAGAAAGTCCTTTTTCAACATCACATTCCTGTGTTTTGCCTCAGCCTGGAAAACATATTAATCCCAGGGCTTTCACGCTCGGAAACAAAGGGACTCAGCCAGACTGTGGGGGAAAGGGTGATAAGAAGGATCCTGGAACTCTAAAGAGAGAAAGAGCAAGATTCAGGAATAGCTGGGACTTCACTTTCAGGGGCGCCCTGTGTTGTCGGCACAGGGGACTGGCACACACAGACAGAGACACGGGAGCAGAAACTACAGACAAATGGAGAGGCAAAGACTCACAAGGACAGCTCCTTTCCTCTCATCCTACTTGTCAAGAAGGTGAAAAGACAGCCAGAGGAAAGAAGAAAGCAGCTCGGCCCTCAGGTCAGGACAGGCTGTGGGTCCGTGGCGCCTTTGGGAGCTGGAGCTGCAGCACACCCCCCTTTGTATTGCTCAGCCGGGTGAAGGAGAAAGAGGCTTGGGAGGAAAAGTATTTCATCTAGGAAACTGTCCTGGGACCACACTTCAGATTGCCTTTTAAACCCTCTGCATTCCATCTCCATGAGCCACAATGTAAGTGTGTAATCCTTTCTGTCTTTGGTGTTTGTTTCTTTGTTGCTCATTTGAAGAAATGAAATAGGAATGTTGTCACAATTAATATGCTCAGTGTGCCTTTTCTCTGGAGCATCAGAGAGCCTGGTGGAAACGGGGCAAGCACGCTGAATGGGGAGCGGAGCTGGGTTTCCTACTTAATGTAACTGTCTCTGTTAAGCACTAACAAATTACAGGGGTTTAAAAGCAACAGGATCTCATCCTTTTTTCCATTCCCTGACCTCCTTGCTTCTTCTCTCACCACCCCTTCCCCCACCCCTTGGCCAAGATAGAGAAAGAGAAAATGCCCAGTTCTGTTTGCAATTAAATGATTTTCTTCTTCTTTTTTTTCCCCCACTCTCCCTGTCCCTTTCTGTCTTTTGACCCTGCTGCCTTTCAAAGTGGATTGCACAATGACATGGAGAATGGGACTCAGTTTTACCATGCTGTTGGCAATGTGGCTGGTATGTGGATCAGAACCCCACCTCCATGCCATGAATAGGGGGAGCCCCGGAGGGCGGAAAGCACCTCTGGTTTCCCCAGCTAGCAGAAGGCCAGCTCGGCTTCTGAGGCACACAGGGAGGTCTCGGGGAATTGAGAGAACCACTCTGGAAGAACCAAACCTTCCGCCTCTCCAAAGAAGGAGGAGTGTGCCGGTGTTGAGAGTAGCTCCTGCGACAACAGCGCCACTGGCCCCCCAGCGCATCGCTGGGGCCCGTGTGAGACCTAAGCAGAGACCAGTAGTCCCGAGCTCTCCTCGTGACATGATCCGAGATGAGGGGTCCTCCGCTCGCTCAAGAATGTTGCGTTTCCCCTCTGGATCCAGTTCTCCTAACATCCTCGCCAGCTTTGCGGGGAAGAATAGGGTGTGGGTCATCTCGGCCCCTCACTCCTCGGAGGGCTACTACCGCCTCATGATGAGCCTCCTGAAGGACGATGTGTACTGTGAACTGGCGGAAAGGCACATCCAGCAGATTGTGCTCTTCCACCAGGCAGGCGAGGAAGGAGGCAAAGTGCGGAGGATCACCAGTGAGGGCCGGGTCCTTGAGCAGCCCCTGGACCCCAACCTCATCCCGAAGCTGATGAGCTTCTTGAAGCTGGAGAAGGGGAAGTTCGGCATGGTGCTGTTGAAGAAGACGCTGCAGGTTGAGGAGCGCTACCCTTATCCTGTCAGGCTGGAGGCCCTGTATGAGATCATCGACCAAGGCCCCATCCGCAGGATTGAGAAAATCAGGCAGAAGGGTTTTGTCCAAAAATGCAAGGCCTCTGGGGTCGAGGGCCAGGTGGTGGAGGAGGGGAACAATGGCGGAGGGGCAGGAAAGCCGGTGGTGAGCAGTGAGAAGAGAAAGGAGGACCAGAGGAGAGCCCAAGTCCCACCAACCAGAGACACTCGGGTGAAGGTGCAGAGAAAGCCGGCCACTACCACGGCCGCCCCTCCCCCGCCCCCTCCAACCCCAAAGGCCACCACCCTGCCTCCTGCTGCAGTCCCAACAGTGACCCGGGCCACCTCTCGGGTGGTGACTGCAGCTGCAAGACTGACCACCACCACGGCCTTTCCCACCACCCAGAGGCCCTGGACTCCCAGGGTGCACCCCTCCTCAGATGCCCACAGGCCCCCGGCAACAGTGGAGGTGGCCCCTGCCAGGGACCCGGTGTCCTCAGAGAATCTCTACCCTCAGCCCAGGAAGGATCAGCATAGGGAGAGGTTGCAGGCCACCAGAAGGCCCAGCAAGGCCACCAGCTTTGAGAGTTTCACGGCTGCCCCTCCCACCACCGTCTCAGAGCACAGCACCAGGGCAGGCGCCGGACGTTTCCGGGACAACCGCACAGACAGGCGGGAGCATGGCCACCGGGACCCAAATGTGGTGCCAGGTCCTCACAAGTCAGCCAAGGGGAAACCTCCCAAAAAGAAAGCCCAAGACAAAATTCTTAGCAATGAGTATGAGAGTAAGTATGACCTCAGCAGGCCTACTGCCTCTCAGCTGGAGGAGGAGTTGCAGGTGGGGAATGTTTCCCCCCAAAAAGCAAAGGAATCGAAAAAGCATGAAAAGCTTGAGAAACCTGAGAAGGAGAAGAAAAAAAAGGTGAAAAATGAGAAAGCAGACAAGTTACTCAAGAGTGAAAAGCAGGTGAAGAAGGAGAAGGCTGAGAAAAAGAGCAGGCAGGAGAAAGAGAAAAGCAAGAAGAAAAAAGCAGGCAAAACAGAGCAGGAGGGCTACCTGAAACCCACCGCCAAACACTTCGCTCAGAGTCCCAGGAAGTCTGTGACTGATCTGCTGGGGTCCTTTGAAGGCAAACGAAGGCTGCTTGTAAGTAATATTCTCCCTAGCATTGTTCTGTGGGCTGAGGCCGGGCATGCTAAAGTTTGCTTTGTTATTTTTATTTTTCTTCTCCTTTTTTTTTTTTTAAAGATTTTATTTATTTGACAGAGAGAGAGAGATCACAAGTAGGCAGAGAGGCAGGCAGGGGGTGGGGGGTGGGGGGGAAAGCAGGGGAAGCAGGCTCCCTGCTGAGCAGAGAACCCGATGTAGGGCTCGATCCCAGGACCCTGAGACCATGACCTGAGCTAAAAGCAGAGGCTTAACCCACTGAGCCACCCAGGTGCCCCTGCTTTGTTATTTTTCTTAAAACCATGTTGCTGGATGGCAGACTGGCTGATTCTGTGCCATGTAAGGGAGATCAGGAGGTTTTTCCAGAAAGGTTTTTCCAGGCCAGGTGCTTCTTTTGGTTTAGTGCTCCATGAACCTCAGTCCACACAGATTCATGACCCTAAGGTCCAGACTCAATGGACGGGAGCTCTTAGACATAAGCCCAGGGAAGCACATATGCTCAGCTTCTTCCAAACCTGTCAGTATCCATCCCTAGTTCTAGGTAGAGCTCCCTTTTACCAAGTTCAAAGAATAAAAGAACAAAGGAATTCCTAAAATGGCATGCATTGACTTTTGTCATGACTTAGGAAAAGGACACATCTCTTCATGAGCTTAGGAACTAGGACTATGTGTATGGGGAAATGGTAAAATTTCTCCTTTTTCTCCTAATTAGGTCTATATCAGAGTGGAAGACTGAAAGAGGAAAGGAAGGCAGCTGGGTAGGGAGTGGGTATGACTGGGCGTGGGGAAGTGTCCTTGTTGGCGTGACCCTCACCAGTGCTTTAAAACCAGGTGGTTGAAATCTTCTTTCCTTAAAGACTGCCTCCCCATCACTGCCCAACTTCCAGTAAGAGGCCAAAAAGACAGCATGGGGAACTGGGTTAATTGTTCCAATTTCCAATGTGCTAGGGACAAATGTCAATTTCTCCTGAGCCTCTGTCAGAAGTGTCCCTCTGTGAGTGTGTGTGGTTGTGTGTGTGTGTATGTGTGTGCGTGTGTATGTGTGAAAGGAGACAAACAAACCTTGCTCCCACTTTTCTGTGTTTCTGAAGCTACTGATACAGAGCAAGTCATAGATCCATCCCAGGAGCTCTCTTTTGGCCATTACTAGCTTCTATCCAAAAAATAACTAAAGAATCTAGTCAAGCCAAAGGAAGCCTTTGGACAGAAATAAATCCCATCCTAAATATAAGGGCAGTTCTCATCAGCCATGTAAGAATGGCTTCTTCCCCTCTCCATGTCTTCATGTGCCCTCTTTTAGGGCCCTTCCAAGATCTCTACCCCTTCTTAATGTTGTCATTTTACTCCAGGCTGTCAAGGAGGAGAAGGTACATACAACACAATCGCTTCAGAGAAAAGGATCAGTAAATTAATGTCAGGGAGTGTGGGTCAAGAAAGATTTTTTTTCCAATATGTGGGTGGGAAGGAGACACCTCATGCCACTGAGGACAGCATTTGTCCTACTAAAGGCACAGGGTGACTGCACCCTGCATTATCACCCTCCCCCAAGAGATAGGCACTTTTCTCTCAAGGCATCTTGGGGCTTTTAATTTTTCCAATCTGGTCTAAATTTGGATTAATGATCTAAGCAGAGAGGCTCTGGTGTCCATTTATCTTTAGTGATTTCAAAAAGTTTAAATATGCACTTGAAATGTTACTCAGAGCAGCGTTCCTAATGGTGTTTATCGTGGGTAAGGCATGTCCCAAAATTCTCTCAGCTATTTCACAATGGTGCATCTATGCATTAGAACAAAATGTAAGTTTTCATTGATTCTACAGGTTTGTGTGTGTGTATGTGTGTGTGTTGTTATGCATTTTTTTTGTATATTTCACTTCTTTTTAATCAGAGCCTTAAAGTATATAAATTAGCTGAGGATAGGCGGTCTGCTAGAGTAATTTAACACCTACTTGGTTATTTTCAGAGTACATAAATCTAAAGGAGAATATTTTAGTCAGAGCCAAAAGAATCATTCATTTCAGAGGAGTATTCTACCTGAGACTTAAATGTCTGTTACAGAACATAAGGGAGCCAACTGCTCTCTTTGAGGTGTGGGCAAGTCTGCACAGTGTGCTCCTCCGGAGGACCCAGAACTTTGGCCAGCCTGCTAAAGCACATCACCCAACCCTGGATGTTTAGCCAACAGGGCAGGCAGAGTTCTCCTCATGGGCAAGTTTTAGGCAGGGGGAAAATAATCATGGGTAAAATGTTGGGATTGTAATTGTGCACCTGTCTGGCAAATATTTCCATTGCCCCTGGTTTGTGAGTCCAAAGAAAGAGGTTTTCATACTCCATCCCTGATATTAGTCATGCTTTTCATTTCTCCCCTTTCCTTCTACTCCCTTAGTCAGGGATTTGGAAGCCCAGCTGGGTATTTTCTGCTTTAAACAGTATCCCTGATCATAAATTTCCAGCAAATGAAATTCAAATGACAGCCTCTGCTGATGTCGTGTGAGGCAAACCAGAAACCAACTGGGGTGGGTCATGGCAGCGTTGCTCTTTGGGGCTTGTGAGAGAACCAGGTTTGTTATTAGGAAGAAAGTACCAACAGGAGGCAGTTCCGTCTCACCATCCCGCATGTGCCCAGCTGATGATCATATCAGAAATGTGTTTTTAGAATAGCTAATATCTAAAATAGGCACTGATTAGAAAAGTCAAGATGAAATAAACATGATATAATATCAAAAGATGGAGAGAAAAGGAATCTGTTTCACCAGGCAGAGGGGAGACTTGGGTTTCTGGGTAAAAGAGCTGGTTGGTGCCATTTATCTTTTTTCCATTTATTTTTCCTATTACACATGCTGATGTTATTCAGGAAGTGCAGGGATTCAATTAATATTCATTAAGGCTTCTCACTCTCCGAGCTATAAAAGGAGGTCTGACGAGATACACCTCCAGCTGGCCTCAACCGAACCCAGTGTGTGCAAACTGAAGTGAGGTTACATTCTCAGAAGTCGTACAGGACTGTCAGCTCCTCTTTCCGTTTCTCAGTAACCAGCTACAATGTATCATAAACCTCTAGGGCTTTACATTTATTTATATCATTCTTTGGATGTGAAAACATCATGTAGCTCCTCCTTAACTCACTTTTTTTTAGAGGTGACAATGGTCACCATGGTGAACAGCATCTGAGTGACCTTCCAAGGAGCTGCAGGTAGAACCAGGTGTCCTATTCTGAGGCCAGAGGTCAGTCCTTCAAGAGCACATCTTGCAAGGTGCTTTGCCAAAGCTGTGTGGTTTAACTGTCATAAGAAGCCCATGAGGAAGGACTCATTAACTCCATGGTGTAGTCAAGGAAAGAAGCTTAGAGAGTTTGAGAAGTTTCCCAAGGTGCGTAGCTAATACATGGCCAAGTCAGAACTAGAACTCAGGTCCCTTTGATTTTAAAATTCATACTCCAGCCACTCCCGCCATTCTGCATCCTTTGAGTGTGAACCTTCAGTGGACACATGCCACAAAGTGAAGGAGAAACTGAGAAATCATCCTATTAGTTAATCAATACAGATTTTTAAAAATTCACTTTTAACCTTAAATTACTCAGGTAAATAGTAAGATCTATCAATTGTCAATATTTTGTGCTAAGCAACAGGGTACAGTTTCCGACATTAATGCCCAGCTGGTTCTCTGCACCTGAGCCCTCTGGCTTGCCTGGGGGTCAGTCGAGAATAATAGATTGACTCTCAGTTAACCTAACCCCTCAGACTGGTTGGTGTTAGTTTAGAGTTGACAACAGTAAGAATATAGAAACACTGTTTATCATTAAAACGTTGGACTATGTGGTGTAGAGCTGAAAAGCCATCATTTTGTGCCCTGAGATGTACCTACTTGTCACCTAGCAAGAGGCCTCATACTGTGGAATTACATAGACTCAAGATCAAGTTAAGCACTCTGGAGACAATCTCTTATAATTCGAGTATGTTCTTACTTTTAACACTACCTCAGAAATTTAGATATTGAAACAACGATCTATTTATTTGGTTTAATTTTAGAAAAGTATATAAAGCTCTGCTTTACTAAGGCATACTACTAGCTTGAATGTTATTTTTCAGAAACTTGTAAAAATCTAATGTTTTGAGCCTAACACAGTGCTTAAAATAAGCTGAGACTTAAAATATCTTCCCTCTAGTATCTTCTCATTCTTTGTTCCCTTCACTTATGCAAACTGGCTTCATTGTATTCTGAGGCTCCTTGTGCCAACACACCAGTTGGAACAGAAACATAAAATAAAACCACAACACAATTCTGAACCCATGATACATGCCCTGATTTATCACCACCAAACTGGAACGAGGCCAAGTGTCAGACAATAATGTTTATTGAGAAGTTCTAGGATGCTCTTTTTAGGAAGAGAGGATTGGACATGATTACCATTTAAAACACCGTTTGAAACACTATCAAACTTAACAGCGAATGGGAAGGAGATGTCAACACACAGGGAAAGAGTGGCTGAAATATGTTCATGTGATCAGCCTCTTCTACTGTCCCTGATGCTAGCTCGAGCAGCAGATTAAATGCAAGGGGAAAGGGGTCTTTAGCAGCTGGTTCTCAGGGGTCATCTAGACATTCCTAAGCAGGGGGACACTCCTCCTCATCTCTGGCTGGAGTGATCTATGGAAACTAAGGAACATGGGCCAGCATTTGAACAACAATTGAAAGGAGAATGTGACCACTGAGGGCTAGGAAAGATGTTAAGGAAGATGCTGCATTTGAAGACTTCTTGCCTGTAGTTAAGGTGGAAGGGAGGGGAGAGCTTTTTGGGTGGAAAGGGTAAAAGGGGCCAAGGCAGAGGAAGGAATGAGAGCCAAATCTTCAGAGGCAACATACACATATGGTGCTTATGTGCACACAGCCTACACACACACACACACACATATAAAATTCTTCCCCCTGGGGCACCTGGGTGGCTCAGTGGGTTAAGCCTCTGCCTTCGGCTCAGGCCATGATCTCAGGGTCCTGGGATCGAGCCCTGTATCAGGCTCTCTGCTCAGCAGGGAGCCTGCTTCCCCCTCTCTCTCTGCCTGCCTCTCTGCCTACTCATGATCTCTGTCTGTCAAATAAATACATAAAATCTTAAAAAAAAAATTTCTCCCTTGATTCTCACTCCTATTGTCAGGGAAGTTGTTCCATTATAAAGATACAAAAGCCAAGGTTCAGAAAGTTAAGTGGCCTTGTTGAGATAGCCAGTGCTGAACTAGGAACAAATGCAGCCCCTCCAACTTTGACTACACTCACCCTTTCTCTATGCCACTCTGCCCAGATTCCTTTCATTTCATAACAGAGGCCAGTCTGGCTACAAGGTGAAGAGGTCATATAAGGGAGGAATAGGAGGAAAGGTTAGCAAGAGAGAGCCTGGGGCCAGGTTGCAGGAGGGAGGAAGTGAGTCATGCAAAATAAATGTCACCTCAGGGGTAGGTTAAGGCATCTCTGGGCACAGGTCCTGAGGTGAAAATAAACATCAGAGTTCTTTATTTATTTATGTTGATTCCCACTGGGTATTCAATGGCCTCTGAACTGTGTTCAGAGGTACTGAGAGAAGCTGCCAGGCAGGGAAGGATGAGCTTCTGAATGATTCTATGTTGTCCGAAGTCCCAGTTATTCACAGAAGGGAGAAACAGACCAGAGGGAGCTGTGAGGACTCTTGAAATCCTGTTCTATCATGGTGTCCATGGGCTGTAAAGGTCCATCGCCAAGTATGATAAGAATGAAATAGAATCTATGTGTGGATTTGAAGTTTCAGAAGCAGGGAATTATCAGTCATCTAGCATGTGGACAGCTGTGCCCTAGAGACTCCTCTAAGTACGTTCTAAACACAGGCACATCCTTCATTTAGAAAAGGGAATCCAAAGTCATTACGAGTAAAGCTTACCTTTTTTCCTGGCTATTTTGTG